>BOPP01000057.1:726289-736649 GCA_017312745.1 Gryllus bimaculatus
AGACAAAAAGGAGAAGGAGATTCTAACTAGGGATTTTCGGTTAATAGAATGGGAGGTTTCGGGGTAAGAGGAAGGTGCGGTATTAGCAGTTCTCCGGAATAAACGGTTTCTTTTGCAGTAATGTGTCGTCAGTTAGCCGGCAAGGAAAGATGTATTCGAAAACGTATTTTTTGAGTTAGTAGGGGAAATTATTTTAGAAAATAGTGTTTTATAAGCATAAAGTTTGTTAATTGTCGCACAGAAAGTAAACTGAATGAACACAGTCGTTGGCCATGAAATAATATCTTCTGCTCAGGTATAAGAACTTTCCGCAAAATTTTACAATTTTTAAACATGTATGGTTCTTAGGCTTTTTTTGAGCTGCTAACCGATGTATAAATTGGTTGTGTGCAAGGTCATGATTAACTTATAAAATGAATGCTTGGAAGTTAAAGGCCATTTAATGTAGAATGATTTGGGCAACCATGAGATTTGTTCGCATGGTAGAACACCGCAAAATGCTGGTCTAGCCAGCTTGCTGCGGAAGTTGTCTACATATGTAACATTTCATGAGCCGTCCTGGTTCCTTTGTGTAACGGACCAATGAATGGAAAGCTGTTTAGATAAAACTAAAGAAATATAATGTAAAGTAGCTTGAGGGCACGATATTATGGGTACTTGCTGCAGGGAGCAAATAGAAGGTCGCTACAGATTTTAAGAATGCTGAGAAACGCGTTCGTAGCCTGTTTTATTTCCTCCTACACAGTGCGCAGGCCGGTTTAGTGTTACGCACGTTGCAGAAGTAGGGCGCACACGTCAACAAATGCAGACTCGCAGTTTCGATTTTGGTTGATTTTCGATTTTGAGACTTTTACGGTGGCGTCATAGGAGGCCTGTTAAAATATTCAAGGGCGTTTGAAAAATGCCGTCTCTGAGTAATGAGTTGGGCCAAGAAACGAATAGAACAAGTCATGGGCTTCAGAAACGGTGATGAAGACAATATGTAACATTGCGGTGATTGGCCACTGGGGGCGATAACGCCGAAGAATGTGTGGCGAACAAAAAAAATATATGTCTCTAAATTTGCCTACCGTATATGTGTGAAACGTATTATTGGAAGCCTAGTAGTATTGATGAAGACGACAAGTAATACGACCGAACAAAAATTGAATTGTGTTCAGTGACAACGCTCAGGTGGGTCTGCGTGCTTTTTCTTTTGTTATGTGTGTTACTCGAAGTGGAGAAACACGTGAAGGAGCAGTCAGGCGTTGTACAAGCTTCCTGTAGTTATCCGCTAATTGGGCGTTCCTTTCCTTCGCTCTATTGGATCCTGATGAAAGGGGCACGTTTATTTAGAATGTCAAACTCAAGAAGCGGTGGATCAGTCCATCTGAATAAATAATGCTATGACATCTGTAATTCGTAAGCTTTATAGACATTTTCAATATTTATTGTATTGTGTAATGGTTATCCCTTGACTTAAGAAATATACCGTTTTCAAAGGTTCAAACGTTTTTATGTTCTAGCACCAGAGCGTCATCCATAATGTCATTGACCTCTACACCGTCAGTACCAGCCGCAATCACTGACACTGAAATTACGGATATCTCAGAAGAAAATTCGTGTTTCGATGATGTTTATAGAAAGCTATTGGCTCCTCAAACGAGTGACAACAATTTTATTCCGTTTCTGACGGACGATAATGACGACGAGGAAATGCCCAATGAGAATGCTACCTGTCTACTGGAGAATTTCGCTTATTTAAATATTGAGAGGATATTAGAAAGTCGGAAATTCAGTGAGCATACAGTGGACGATTCCAACTTCCCCGATTACGATGAGGACGTTGTAATGACGCTCGTAACCGAATCTGCGTGCGAGCAGAGGCTGCGGGACCGAGAGCAAGATGAAGAAAATGTAATCATATCGAAGAGTAGACACACCGCTCAAGTATCGCGCAACGATCAAGATCCTCTCCTGACGACTTCGGACTTACAGATGGAATCCGAAGAATCCCCCAACACGAGAGAAGAAAGTTTCAGTCAGGCAGCATCCAGTTCAGTCCTGTACGAAGGCCGTGTGTTGGACGGGCACCTCGGAGTAATTGCTGAAGCTCCTGAGGGCGAATCGCTTATTTCCTCCACCGAGTCGTTGCCAGGCCGCACTGATGCCGAGGAAAAACACCTATCACTTGGAAAGGCAAGCACAAAACAATCAAAAACATGCCAAGAATCGATTGACTTCAAAAAGAAATACGGCGAAAGCGCCAAACCTAGAGCTCGGTTATTGTCACCAAAGGTGGAAGTAGACCCTAGGAAGAGCGATATGGCGAGGGAACCTTCGGTGGAAAGAAAAGAAAAGGTCAAGGCGATTAGGGAACCGTCTCACGAACAGAACAAAGGCCCCGCGCTTGCCACACACGCCAAGCACCCAAGCGGCGGTGTTGGGGAGGACGTGGCGAGGGAGGCGAAGCCGCTACGGCGCTACTTCGCTGCGCGTCACTTGAGGCGGGGCGCCGTGTCCGCGGCGCGTCCTCACACGCGCCCTCGCCGGGCGAAGGGCGTCCTCCCCCACGTCCCTACCAAGGCAGCCGGCCGTCCTCTCTCTGCCCTCGCCCCGCAGCCGGCAGGCGACCTCGGGCAGACGGTTGCTGCTTGTGCGATGCTGTCTTCGCCAGAAGTGCTTCCCGCAGCAGGAAAACCCCCTGCGTCCCTCAGGGTATGTACTCAGATACGAAATTATATTTTCCAGTTAGTTATCATTATGATCATTGTTTTTTATGGGAACCTCTTCAATTAGTGTAGTACGTGCTGTAAGATTTAAAAACTTATGTACAACCATCCCACATCGATGTGGAATTGAGGAAAATTTCACGATTTTATTCAAATACTTTCATGCATTTAAGTGCATTAAAATCATATGGAAGTGCATAGTCAATTAAACGAGATAAAGTGAATGTTTTTCAGTAGTAACTTTGCATGGACGAGACGCAAAATACTGACTTTAGATAAAATATTTGTACCAAAACTTATTTTCTAGAAGTTTAAGTAGTATTAAGGTTATGATTTTGGTAAATTCAGGTACATATGCTGACTACACGACAGTCTTACGAACTTTAACATTTGAACCCTCATGAACAGATACCCAACCGAGAACCCCTTTCAACGGGTACACTTGTCATTTAGTTCTGATTGTGTTGTTTGTAACGCCTGGGCACTTAAAAATTCAATCTTTCACTGACATTTCCTAGAATTTCAGACCACAACAGTGTTAGAAATTGGTAGAAACGTCTTATTTCGCAAATTATATTTTCCCAGTGTTGCCAGTAAATTGTGACTCCATATTTCCTGCCAGGGAGCGCCAGAACAATAATGAATTTGAATAATATTTATCCATAGCTAGAAGTGTTTCCCATTTAATTGAATTTGGGATATGGTACGGAAGGGAATTGCCAGAGAATTTAATATTGCTAGGTATGTAACCAAGGTTTTCTTAGATTTCGATATTATAAAATACTCGTAGAAATTGTGGATTTTGCAACTTTTGTAAATCCACGCTACTGCGTTGAGATGGAAATCACGGTTCTGGAGTTCAGAGACCAGCCAAAACACTCATCGACTACGAGGCGAATTCTGTCTGAAAAGTGCATCCTCCAAACACAGATAAATCATGTCGTCTTTTACAATACCTAGTAAAATTTTATTGTTGTTATTCTCATTAACAGAATTTTCAAGATAATTTGGCCTAATGTGTTGTGAGAAGTCAGTTAATACTTGAGAACATAGTTAATCTGGTCTACGTTCACGTTGTCTTTGGATTATTTCAACCATTTTTTTCAGAGGTCCGGCTTTCATGGGAATCCATTAGATTTAGTACGAAGTAGGAAATGAATAAACTTGTTTTGTAATTGTTCCAAAAGTCCTTAAAATTACTATTGGAGAAAAGAGCGATTAATCATCACAAATCATAAAACGACAGAACAAAAATAATATAAATGTGCACTATTAGTTTCTGACATTTTCTTTCATAATACCGATTTACCACGAAACATATGGAATGAATGCATCGATCGTATTACGCTGTTTGCTTTTAGTAAGACGTGTGAATGATATACATATAATCAGAAAAACTAGATCTCAAATATAGGTGATATAAGTAGATTAATCATTTTTTGCTTGGTATAAATTTGACATTTTCCTATAGATTTTCAATGTGTTCCTTTGCAGGCCCCAACTACAGTGGCAGACTTTGTTTCGTCGGCAGCAGCTAAATACCTCCCAAGTCCAGAGACTTGTGATGGATCGGACGTATCTCTTGAAACATCGGTTTCCAAAGGGGTGAAGCCGAAGTCAAAAGCTGGCAAATCAAAGGTGCCCCCTGTCCTTAAGGTACCTGTCGTACCACGAAAGAGTGCCAATTTACCTTCGCCGACTGTCAAAATGGTAGTATTTGGACCGAAATCATCAAGCATTCCAAAGGATGCACCATTATCAAACACAACTTCACACAAACCATCGCTGACGTCGGGTCTCGCATCACACAGCTCGCGGGCGAAGACCTTGCGACCGGAAAAAACCTCGACTGAACGGAAGACACCACAAAAAACAACCCCTCCAGTATCACCCGAAACTCGACCACCGGTGGATATTTCGACTAGGATCAAATCCCACTCATTACCTACATCCCGCGCGGCCTCAGTTCGCAGATCTCAAAAAGCCTCACCGTCTAGCACAATGAGCCGACCTTCGTCTAGAGATTCAAGCGCATCTTCGGCTAGTCCATCAACAAAGACCTCAAACGTACGTTGGAATGTTTCCTCGCAGAGAATATCTGGTCTCCCGCTTCCTTCCAAATCGTCGAAAACCGATCCCGTTTCGTCCTCTAAAAAGGTTCTTTCTGCCACGACTTCTAAGAAAGATAGTTCAACACCCATAACCAAAAAGGGTTCGGAATCATTGGAACAAAAAGCTCATCCCTCACCTCAAGAAAACAAGAAATTAGGTCGTCTCTCTAGGTCTTCGCCCGCATCTCGAACTACTTCTGTATATAGCAGGAAAGAGATCAATGCAAAGCAAGCTGAATCGCATCCCAGACACCAATCTGCGCCATCGTCAGCTGATGGATCAACGATTGTTCTCAAGCAGCTTCCCAGTAGTTCTGAACATTCGAAGAATGCACCTATTGTTGGAGAGAAGACAGTGCTACCATCTACATCTAAACGTGTTGTATCTAGATCTCCGTCAACGTCGTCATCCCCACCTAAGCCTGTACAGGCTAAAGATCAAACCACGTCTCATGAAAAGGAGACAAAGGTACAAAAACATAGTTCACGACCTACGGATAGAACCACTAAGGGTCCCACCACGATATCTCGAAAAACGTATTCATCTTCTCCATCGGGTTCTAGATCTCACTCTAAGTCTGAAAACAAAATGTCCACAATTGGGAAAACATTGGATTCGCCGAAAACCAGAAGACCTAAAACCATAGAAACATCTCCACCGCCCACCCAAAGGCCGATGGCATCACTAAAGCTCGTACCGAAAAATGCAACTTTATCCAAAACTAAATCCCCTTCGCGACCCGTGTCGTCGACTCGGGCGGAACAAGGATCAAGTAGGTCTCAATCCCCGTCTTCAAACATCTCAGATGATCCCTTTCCCACATCATTTGGATCGTCCAGGTCGGATTCGATTCCCTCAGCCAGAGATCGTCCTGAACAACGTTTGCGGAGTCCATCTAAACCATCATCAGCCTCCGCGGACAGTCCTCCGCACACGCTGCGTCTAAAGAGTGCGCCAGTGTCAACCCCACACGAGTTACGTTCGCCATCGAAAAAGTACACATCTGTTCCAGTCAAACACACAAGCATCTCGGAGCAGAAAGCGTCGCCTCCCAAGGAGAGAATGACGTCACACAGGATTCGTCCCGCTTCGGTTCCAGCGTCCGCCTCCGCGCTCGTCAAAACCATGAGGCGGCGCTCGCAGTCCATCGACTCGGACCGGTCGATAAGCGGCAACGACTCGTCCAGCTCTCGCCTCTCGAAACCGTCCTCCGCCTCCAAGCAGTCGACGGAGGCGAGCTTCGTGTCGAACGCCGCGGGAGGCGGTCCTCGGCGGTCGGCGTGGCCCTCAGCGCCGCCGTTCGGGAGCCCGGGGGGCTCCGAGGGCGAGCCCCCGTCCCGGCGCCGGATCGTGGCCAGGCGCCTGCTGCAAGCGAACGGCCATCGCTCGGCCTGGCGCGAGACTGATGGAGGCCGGCGTCATCAACGAGCAGGAAACGGGGACGCGACGGCGGCGGTGCCGGTGGCGATGGAGCGCGCGCAGTCGGCGCTGGGAGCGGGCGCAAGGCAAGCATGCGCAGGCGACGCGCGCAAAAGCGGACGGCAAATGCGAAACCCGCCGCGTTCGCGCCGCCAGCCTCCAGCGTACGGCGGCCCGCATCGACGAAGTTCCGGGGACCGGCGCGGACGAGCGCCCACGGTGCAGGACCGCAGCCATCCACGCCCCCCTGCCCCTCCGCAGACCTAGCGGCCCCCCCAGCAACCGCCCCCGCCCCGCCCCCCGCGCTCATCGTCGTCCGTGACGTCCACCCGAAGCAGCTCGCCCGCCGTCCGGCGCGACAAGCGGGCATCGTCCACGCCGAGGAAGAGGACTCCGGAGGCGAAGCCCCCCAAACCGGACCAGCGAGGCAGAGGAACCCCATGTGGACGCGGCACCCCACCTGACTTCCACCCGGAGCACGAGATTCTCACTTGGGAATGGGTTCCCTTCGAAGAAAGCGTTGCCAAGAAAATACAGACACAAGATGCAACATCTCCTCAACCTCCTACGCCGCAGCGTCAAGAAAATAGAGATGGTGATGTTGAAGAGAAAGGCTCACCAAAGGATTCCATGGTTTTTAAATCAAAGGAAGAGTTGGAAGCTTGGCTACTAGACGAGAGTTCGAAAGGAAATATTGACGATAAATGCGTGTTTGATGTTCGATACATTCAAACTACGGCCAAGTCTACGCATAAACGTAGTTCCGCGGTGAAAGAAAAGAAAGACAAAACATTACCGATGCGTTCGCGCACGGATTCCTCAAAAGGGTCTGTGAAGGTTGATTCAAAATCCGGATGGAAAAGGGTTACAACCCAGAAAGTTATCACACACAATAAAGATCAAAAAACTGATCCACAACGTAAATCTGAGGATACGTCAGATTTGAGCGATGTTCATAAGAAGGCATTCAGTACAGTTTCGAAACTCGGAAGCTTCGAGGGAGTGGAAGAATCACAAAAAATAGTATCAAATGAAATAAAACGAGGCTTCAAACAAAAAAGTGACGCCGCAGATAAAATTCAACATGACAAAGAAGAAATAAAACATGAAAAACATGATAGTGTTCATCAATCGCGTACACTTTCTTCAAGTAAAAAATCTGTTCCTCCTCCTCTTTATCAAACTGTACTTACCGCAGAACAGGCGAAGATTGAACAGACATCCGACGTGAAGAGTGAAGACTCCAAGAAAGAGAGCGAAAGTATATGTACATCAGTAGAATCGACGAAAGGACAGAGAGAATCGAAATCATCTCTGGCATGTTCTAGTCAAGCTGCTTCTCGACTTAAGCCTCCAGTTGTTATATTGCACAAAAATGCTCAAGCTGTGAGATCGTCCTACTCGCTCCTGACCGACTCGTATCCTCAATCGTCTGAGGGAACTGTGGAACGGAATCTTCTGATGGCTCCTCAGCCTCGCGGGATTGGATTTTGTCTCCACAGCCAGATGGACGACACGGACGTCTCATGTCCAATTCTCGACTCCTGCTCCAATTTCGATGTCGGTTCATCTGACGATGCAGCGTCTCAGTTGAGCTCACGAGAATCGCAAGGTGCAACTCAACCCAACGTGAACGACTTGAGCGAAGTGTTTCCGCGATATTGTAAAGCTTCTCTGGAGGGGGCTCGCATGTCCCAGAGGGCAAAACCAGAGAAGGTGGAATGCTCGGCTGCAGAAGGTCGGAAAGAAAATGAAAGTGTCCTACGATACACACAAGAGGGAAAAGACTTACAAGTCTGCAAAACTTTGGTGAAATTAAAGCAGGATGCCTTCAAAGTGGGAGACGATCACACGTCACCTTCCAGTGCCGAAAAGAGAACCCAACTTCCGTCGACCAGAGCAAGCGTTTTACTCCGAAGAACCAGGACAACGGCAAAAGACCTGGCTGTTCTACGCCTCCCAGGTAGGTCGCAACTAGATGCATTTACTGCGCAGGACGGAATGTTATTGAAAACGCTTTGTGTTAGCTACGTTCAAATCAAATGTACATGTAAAAATTTTGTTACACATGTATGTATTCAAGCAAGGCTTTCCTGTGTAAAATTAAATTGTAGAATTTAAAAGTCTCTTCAAATAAGTATCTCCACTGACTACTTGTTCTTCTAACTTTATAAACATTAGAATAGTTTCGAATATTTCGGAAGATTTTTGAATTTACACCTCTGCAAACCTATATCACTCATGGATTTGGCAGCTTCCCGAACTTATGTGTTTTATACACTTTTAACATTTAAATAAATGTTTACATTACCTTTGACAATGCATCGACAAATGTCACTTTTTATCAGTATGGATGGATGAGCAACTCTAATTTGGTATAGTGCATATAGCCTTCTCAGTTTGGTTAACAGTTAAATAAAATAAAAAAGAAACTCATTGCTGCACATTTCACAATTTTTTAACGTATAAAAATATTGTGCAACAAGTTCCTAGAGCTCACCGGTAGAGAAGTTCTTGGTGCTTGTTTACTACGTAAATCAACGGAACGAATCGTTCGTTTAAGCACCGTTTGCATTGTAATCAAATGCATTAAAATGAAGTTAAGGTCTTGTGCATTGATTCTATTGGTAACAGATTTTCTTTATTAGTTTCTTTATTAGTGCCTTTATTAGTTTTCAGACGTGTTTTGGAGATACGTTAGTAAGAAATTGTAGTTACTGAGCGAAGGGATTTGAATATGCAATCCAAACCACTGGAAAAATTTAACTTTTTTCCATTTATGTTTTCTAGTTTCTTTAAGAAAAAGTAGTTGTTGAAAGTAGAAGCTGAAGTGGCATTCCAGGTACAGCACTATTGTCTTAAATTTAAATTTTCTAACAACGCAGAAAACCATATTGACCGAAAGTGCGATATCAGATTCATGTTTTACGGATCAAATTATATAAAATAGCTGACTGTTTTAATATCATTTCAAAAAAATTACATTACGTAATTACTAGCAGTACATTGTACCAATAAATAATTTGGTTCATATTGTTGAGGAGCGACTTCTTTCTCGTGAGGATATTTGAATCAAAGTAACGGAGACTATGAACTTTTGAAATATAAAGCAACGCCAAACAGCTGCAATATTTTCGTTTCCACACTCCACATGACACCGGTATTTATATCTCAAATTTCCACTTTGACAATCATGTGTATCTTTTTTTGTGCTCCTCTGTCTTCCAGTTACACTGGTCTTTCTTGATTCAATGCCATTCCCATTCATGTACGCAGGGGAGCCAACCATTCGAAAGACTTCGAAGGACGTAATAACGGCGCGAGAGGAGAAGAGCCATCAAGAAAGTCGACAAGCTCAACTTGCTTCAGCTTCTACCAGGCCACCAGATATTGAAGTCGAATCGGTGTCTGATGCTCGCAAGGCAGGAGTTCCTAAAAACGACCTTGATACACTTCCTGGCTCCGCTCCGCTTCAATCCTCAGTCATCTCTCTCGGCGAACATAAGCCATCTGTAGCGATTCCCGCAATTCACCAGCAGACTAAAACCCATCTAGAAACAAAGGTACGTGTTGGTGTAGCTATCAACTTCGAGACCGGGCGAGCTATCGGGTAGCGGTTTGTGAGCTAGCTTTTTTCTTCAAGTTCACTTCCTGAACAAGAAACGATTACAAAAAGATTACTTGCGTCTTTCCCGCTTCTCTACTTACTTTGTTTCACCAATCTCTCCCGTGCAACATTCTCTTCAACCACTGACATTACACTCTCATATGCATAATCAAACTTAATCAATGTTTAAGCTCGCAGTAGGACCAGACCATTGAAAGAAACCATCAACACCAAATCCAGTAAGTGTATTACTGCTGAATAGAGAATTACCAACTTTCCTTGGATCAAAGAGATCTAAGGCGAAAATCACAGACGTTTGCGAATTATTTTTCAAAGACAGCCACACAGGCAACTCAACACACACATTTCGCAGCAGCCTCTATTACAATGGTGCTTAACTCGCAAACCATGCATGGTAGGACCTTAAAGCTACTTTCCTTACAGGATGACGAGTTACGTTTCTTATGCCGCAATATACAAAACGAGAAAATTTGGAACGTTCTTTTGCGTT
>BOPP01000057.1:747066-766692 GCA_017312745.1 Gryllus bimaculatus
CCTTCTCGAGTGGCCCTCCGGAGCGCGTACAAAGAGGCGGCCGCCGCCCGAGGGCGAGAGGGGGCGTGGCGGCTGGCGGCGTATGCGCGCTTTCGCGCGTATTTCGGACGACGCGATTTCCACGGCCGCGTCCCTCTCCGCTCGCTGCGGCGCTGCCAGCCAAGCGGACCCTGCGCCGAGTGAGATGCTCGCGCAGGCGGTAAACACGTTCTCCAATGGCTGTCGGGCGGGCGCGGGGGGGCAGAAAGGGCGCTCGGAGCGGAAAAGAGCAGGCCGCTGCGCCACGGGCGCAACAAAGGGCCCGCGCACTGCAAAGTCGGCCGGCCGCTTGAAGTGGCCGCTTTGAAGGCGCCGCTGCCGGCGACACCTGCGTCAATTAGGTGACGCCCGCTGGGACAAGCCGGCGCGGGAGTGGTGGACGGGGGTGGAGGGCGGGGTGGGGGCGGCACGCGGACCACCAGGCACACCGGGGGCACAAGGGTGACGGTGATAGTGATGGAGAGGATAAAGCTAGAGTCGCTAGAGATGGCGGTGGTCGGATGTCCGTAATTGACCGATGATCGCTTTGCAACCAGGGGATGGATTTCCCTATAAGCAAAATAGCTTACTGGTCCGCCATATATGGGGTACCTCATATCCCGAAAAAGTCATATATATATTCGAAGAAAACGTCGCAAACTATATCTTTTCTATCTGAAAATATTGTTAATCATGTAGACTTCGGGTAATAAGTTTTATTTAAAAATAACTTATTTTTACTTTTTAGTATAATCAGAAGAAACATTTCTCTGAGAGGGGGCCTCAGTTCGATGTCTTGACGCCAAGTAACTAAATCCGGCCATGTATGCGATTATGAAATAGAAGCAAAGGTAGCGCCTAATTATAAAGTCAATTAAAGTAAAGGTAGGTTTTGGCTCGGGTAACCGTGCATCTGAATTAATTTTCGCTAACACAATTATTTGAAGTATTTACAACGCCGGAACATATTTTAAAATAGATTAGTAAAGCAAGTTAAAGCAACCTAGTTAGAATTGCCAGCGTACTGCTCGTGTAATTTATAGGGTAGGCACGGGCAAGGCCGTCACGAAGGTGGCATAGCCTGTCAGGGGAAGAAGTGCTTAAAAGAACGTAGCGGAAAGGTACTCAGGGGGAGAAGTGAGGATGAAGAGGGGGAGAGCAAGGGGCGGCGCCACGACGGGAGATGGGAGCAGGGGCTGACGTTGAGGGGGGGGGCGCGCGCCGGGCGCGGCTGCCCGGGAGAAAAGACTTGGGCGGCCCGTGAAATCGGGTAACCAGCCGTGGCGCAGGCGTGGCAGATGCGCGAGGTCAGTTTCTCCCTGTTCCCGATACGTTTAACGGCCACCTCTAATAGACTCGTTCTAGAATCACTGTGGAGTTTAAGCATATCGTTCCGGTATTGGATGGTCGTAAATAAGGCTTTGCGTTTACTGGGCAGCACTGGGGTTCTGGACCAATCTTTCGTATTCACAATAACTAGCGTATGCTCAACATTCAACTTTGATTTTAATTTTTGTATTACCTCTAGGTGATGAGTCTTTACCTCTTCATAAAAATGTACTCAGGGGGAATAATGCACGCATCATGATGCATGGAGACAAAAAAACAGGAATAGGAAATTCTTGAGTGGTCTGGCAGTGTTATCTCCAAGTGGACATAATCGTGTATCAATACCAGTTTCACCCGGGACATGATATTGTCTTTTCTGTTTTGGTAAAAGATAGCACACCTTTCCTTTCAAAACGAGGACAAATAAAAATGTACTTGCAAAACCAAAAGATTTTAAGTTAATCTCCTACAGCAATGGTGTTTGAAAGAAGAAGCGATTCCAAGTGCCAATGATTTTAGGACTCTTTGAGATTAGTTTTTGGCACCTTTGTTTTTGAGATTCAAACGAGTAAATAACCACGCAATGGCGATCGTTTTGTTGGTATAGTACGATGTTTTTCAACAAAGTATCATATTATTATCGAGACAAAAGGGTCAACCAACAACGTGCTGAGCCCCAACATTCAAGGCCTCCACTGTATGTTCAGGTTTGAGTTCCTTTATGCTCGGATTTAATGCAGTCATAATTACCCATTGCAAGTTCAGCAATGTGATGGTCAGTAATGCTTTGGTAATATTTCTTTATATGAATTTCCTGTCACAGCGAAATTTAGTATATCGAAACTAGTTGATTACCCGGGTTTCCTGTATTTTATTTACCACAATCGTCTGTTAAAGAAGGAGAGCATTTCGTCCGCTTCACCCACGCGCTGCTTTAACCATTCATGCTTGCGCCCTCCCGGCGCCCCTAGCAACGTCAAATACAACGCGCTTAAATTACAGTTGTATCATTTTCTGTTCGTAACGTTGATGTATCTGTTCAATAATACTTATTTTCTTCTCTGGTAATTAACTATACTTTAAAAAAACTTTAGGTACGCTTCTTAGATGTAAAAGAAAGGTATTACATGCCCTACAATTATATTATTTTATCGGTATCAAGACGTGAAACATTTAGAAGTAAAAACGTCGCAAAATTGATGCAGACCATTTCTGTTCGTATGAATAGTTACCTAGTACAAACTTTAGTAGAATGCGGAATTTCCAAAACGAACTTCAATGTAGGCAAAGGTTTGTGGTAAAACCTTTGAGACCAACTGATCTTGCAAGTAAGCTTCACGTTGTTTCATCTCCTGCAATACGAGGAAGCGGAAAGATCTCAAGTATTTGTTTGAAAGAAGTAATGCGCATGCTGCCCTCACAAGGTAATTCATTTAAGATATTATGGTCAAATGGTAAATAATATACTTTATTGAATAATGGAAGATAATAAACTATGGATAATGGTAGACTGATAAAGACTTTATAATAATTAATAATTAATTTTTTATGATTTAATTATTTCATTTACTTAATTAATTATTAATTACTTAATTAATTATTTATTTACTTAATTACATTATTTATTTACTTAATTATTAATTTAATTTAACTTAATTAATTAATTTATTTACTTAATGTTTATTTATTTACTTATTTATTTATTTATTTTCTTTATTTATTTATGTTCTGAATGATTTACAAAATTAAGTTCATGTTCAACTTCACATTTCAAGTCACAAGCTTGCAATCGTACTGAATCCAATTTACAAATAATCCAAAACTAAACTTGTGTCGAGGAGACTGCCGCGCACTCAATTTTGTTTAATTTCTTGACGTTGCTAAGTACGAAGCCATTTAAAGGATATCGTGTTCTTTATTCGACTTTGCGTTCTGTACATTTACCCAGTTTTGAGATTTCTGCTATGGTTGAATCAAGTGCGGTTTGAGTAAAAAGTTTATTATTGGCGAGATAGGCTATTTGGAAAGTGATTGTTTAACTGTTTATTTGTATGTAATTGCTTGTTCTGGTGATGACGCAGGGGAGTTGGGTGACCAGATTTTAAGAATTTGTTTTGGGTGATTTGTAATTTGTGAAGTATTATATTTGGAATCATTTTTCCATTTGGGCAGTCTTTTGGGAGGAGGATGCTGATGATGAATTTGTTTATAGTATGAAGGCGCCGTTTCAAGAAAGTTTTATTTTTGAACGGTTTCAAACTGTAGACAATTTCATTTTAACTTGCGTGAACTTCTTGTGAGAGCTTTCCCCAGTTGAGATGGTGTTCAAGATGGAGTCTTATTTTAAAACTGCCCATTTTACTTAGGAGCCGCACAGAATTATTGTATTTTATTCTTAATTTGGATGGAGAGGGATATTGGTTTTGATGTGAAATATTTTAGGGCGCCGGATTTGGTAGGATTAATTTTTAAAATCTTCATTTTGAGGACCAACTTTCTAATGCATGAAGATGTATTTGGATATCATTTTTCTACGAGTTTAAATGAGGGATGCAGCATATATAGATTGCAGCATCATCCACAAATGGTGCTTTTAGTTTAATCTGGCGGTAGGCAATGTCAGCCGAGTAGAGAATGAATAGTAATGAGGAGAGTGGGGTTTCTTGAGGGAGGTCTGCTCTTATGAAGCGTAAAGTTTAAGGTATATTTTATATTAAGGACGTGAAGACTGCTGTTTGTGCGTCCTACTAAGATTCTCTTACTTAGCGAACAACCAGAAATCCACTAATCTACCACTGGTGTCACCTTTTTGTAAAAGAAGCAAAAATAATTAAAAATGGGACGAAATTCATCTACCCACGTATTCGTATTTGACAAACAGGGCAAGGCATAAGTATTATTAGAGGATGTTGGGGTAAACTAGTAATGAACATGGGGAATAATGAGATTTGATAAAATCACGAACTACCTTCCACATTTGTATTGAACAAGGTATCTTCTAATACTCTAAAGAAGCGACTCCATTCATAAAAAATAGCGCGCGAGCAGGTTTCTTTTCTGCTCTTTTTGCAGTAGGCACAACTTTTGTAAATTATTGAAAAAGTTCTTGGAGTGCTACGACCCCGCCCGCGACCTTGGTAACGCGCGTGCCACCGCAGTGCGCATTCGAAGTTGTTAAACGAATTTAGGAATTAACGACTAGTAAAAGTCGACGGTCGGTTCAAATGGTAATGGCATGTTACGAAAGAAATCATTGCCTTTACTGGGGGCGCGGGCGGCACGCGGATAGGCTCACCGGGGGCACAAGGTGACGGTGATAGTGGTTGAGTAAGTGATAGTGATGGAGAGGATAAGCAGAGATGGTAGAGATGGCGGTGGTCGGAAGTGCTTAATTGACCGATGATGCTTTGCAACCAGGGATGGATTTCCCTATAAGCAAAATAAACTTACTGGTCCCCATATATGGGGGACTGCATGTCCCGAAAAAAAAAATCATATAATATTCGAAGAAAACTTCGTCAAATATATGTTTCTATCTGTAAAATATTGTTAATCATTAGACTTTCGTAATACAAGTTTTGTATTTAAAAAAAAACTTTTTTTTTACTTTTTGGTAAATAAGAAGAAAGATTTTCCTGAGAGGGGGCCTCAGTTCGATGTTCTTGACCCCAAAGTAACTAAATCCGGCCCTGTATGCGATATGAAATAGAAAGCAAAGGTAGCCCTAATTATAAAGTCAATTAAAAGTAAAAGTAGGTTTTGGCGGTAACCGTGCATGTAATTTTCCTAACAACATTATAAAAGAATTTACACGCCGAAATATTTTATAAATAGAAATAAAGCAGGTAAAGCAAACTAGTTAGAATAGTACGTATTGCTAGTGTAATTTATAGGGTAGGATCGGGCTAAGGCCGGTCACGAAGGTGGCATAGCCTGTCAAGGGAAGATGTGCTTAGAAAGACAGAAGCGGAAAGGTACTCAGGGGGAGAAGTGAGGATGAAGAGGAGGAGAGCAGGGGGCGGTGACGACGGGGAGATGGGAGCAGCGGGGCTGACGTGAGGGGGGGGGGCGCGGCCGCCGGCCGCCTGCCCGGGAGAAAAGACTTGGGAGGCCGTGAAATCGGGTAACAGCCGTACGCAGGCGTGCAGATGCGCGAGGTCAGTTCTCCCTGTTCCCGATACGTTACGGCCTACCTCTCAATAGACTCGTTCTAAATCACTGTGGATTGAAGCATATGTTCCTGTATTGATGGTCGTAAAATAAGCTTCGTTACTGCAGCACTGTTTCTGTGATCATCTTTCGTATTCACATAACTACGTAATGCTCAACATTCCAATTTGTTTTTATTTTGTATTAACTCAAGGTGATGAGTCTTTACTCTTCATAAAAATGTACTCAGGGGGAATAATGCGCGCAATCATGATGCATGGAGACAAAAAAAACAGGAATAGGAAATTCTTGAGTGGTCTTGGCAGTGTTATCTCCAAGTGGACATAATCGTGTTATCATACAGTTTCACTCGACATGATATGTCTTTTCTTGTTTTGTAAAGATAGCAACACTTTCCTTTCAAAACGAGGACAAATAAAAATGTACTTGCAAACCAAAAGATTTTAAGTATCTCCTACAGCAATGGTGTTTGAAAGAAGAATGCGATTCCAAGTGCCATGATTTTACGACTCTTTGAGATTAGTTTTTGGCACCTTTGTTTTTGAGATTCAAAGAGTAATAAACACGATGGCGACGTTTTTTGGTATAGTACGCAGTTTTTCAACAAAGTATCAGTATTATTATCAGACAAAAGGGTCAACAAACGTCTGAGCCCCAACATTCAAGGCCTCCAGTGTTGTCAGGTTTGAGTTCCTTTATGCTCGGATTAATGCAGTCGATAATTCGACATTGCACAAGTTCACAATGTGATGGTCAGTAATGCTTGTAATATTCTCTTTATATGATTTCCTGTCACACGAAATTTAGTATATCGACACTAGTTGATTACCCGGCGTTTCCTGGTATTTATTTACCACAATCGTCTGTTAAAAAGAGACTATTTCCGTCCGCTTCACCCAGCGCGCTTTACCCATTCCATGCTTGCGCCCTCCCGCGCCACCTAGCAACGCCAAATACCAACGCGCTTAAATACAGTATGTATCATTTCTGTTCGTACGTCTGATGTATTGTTCAATAAATACTTATTTTCTTTCTCTGGTATTAATATACTTTAAAAACAACTTTAGGTACGCTTCTTAGATGTAAAAGAAAGGTATTACATGCCCTAAAATTATATTATTTTTATCGGTATCAGACGTAGAAAATTTAGAAGTAAAAACGTCGCAAAATTGATGCACCATTTCTGTTCGTATGAATGAGTTACCTAGTACAAACTTTAGTAAGAATGCGGAATTTCCAAACGAACTTCAATGTAGCAAAGGTTTGTGTAAAACTTTGAGACCAACTGATCTTGAGTACTTCACGTTGGTTTCATCTCCTGCAATACGAGGAAGCGGAAAGATCTCAGTATTTGTTTGAAAGAAGTAATCGTCAATCTGCCCCTCAAAGGTAATTCATTAAGATATTATGGTCAAATGGTAAATAATATACTTTATTGATAAATGGAAGATAATAAACTTATGGATAAATGGTAGATGATAAAAGACTTATAATAATTAATTAATTAATTTTTTATGATTTAATTATTTCATTTACTTAATTAATTATCTAATTACTTAATTAATTATTATTTACTTAATTAATTATTTATTTACCTTAATTATTAATTTATTTACTTAATTAATTAATTTAATTTACTTATTGTTATTTATTTACTATTTATTTATTTATTTCTTTATTTATATTTATTTCTGATATTTACAAAATTAAGTTCATGTTCACTTCCATTTCAAAGTCACAAGCCTTGCAATCGTACTGACTCCAATTTACAAATAATCCAAAACTACATTGGTCGAGGAGACTCAGCGCACCTCAATTTGTTTATTTCTTGAACGTTGCTAAGTACGAATGCATGTAAAGGATATCTGTTCTTTATTCGACTTTGGCGTTCTGTACATTTACCCAGTTTTGAGATTTCTGCTATGGTTGATCAAGTGCGGGTTTGAGTAAAAGTTATTTATTGGCGAGATAGGCTATTTGGAAAGTGATTGGTTTAATGTTTAATTTGGTATGTAATTGCTTGTTGGTGATGAACCAGGGGAGTTGGGTGACAGATTTTAAGAATTTGTTTTGGGTGATTTGTAATTTGTGAATATTATATTTGGAATCATTTTTCCATATTGGGCAGTCTTTTGGGAGGAGGGATCTGATGATGAATTTGTATATAATGAAGGCGCCGTTTCAAGAAAGTTTTATTTTTGAACGGTTTCAACTGTAGAATTTTCATTTTAACTTGCTGAACTTCTGTGAGAGCTTTCCAGTTGAGGATGGTGTTCAGATGGAGTCTTATTTAAAACTGCCATTTTACTTGGAGCCCACAGAATTATATTGTTATTTATTCTTAATTGGATGGGAGAGGATATGGTTTGAATGTGAATATTTTAGCGCCGGATTTGGTAGGATTAATTTTAATCTTCCATTTTGAGGACCAACTTTCTAATGCATGAAGATGTATTTTGATATCATTTTCTACGAAGTTTAATGAGGGATGAGAATATATAGATTGCAGCATCATCCACAAATTGTGCTATTTCAGTTAATCTGGAGGTAGGAATGTCAACCGAGTAGAGAATGAATAGTAATGAGCAGAGTGGGGATTCTTGAGGGAGGTCTGCTCTTATGAAGCGTAGGTTTAAGGTATCATTTTATATAAGGACAGTGAAAGCTCTGTTTGTGCGTCCTCACTAAGATTCTCTTACTTAGCGAAACACCAAAATCCACTAATCTACCATGGTATCACCGTTTTGTAAAAGAAGCCAAAAATAATTAATATGGGACGAAATTCCATTACCAACGTCATTGTATTTGACAAAAGGGAAAGGATAAGTATTATTAGAGGATGTGGGAGTACACTAAAATGAACATTGTGAATAATGAGAATCGATAAGGGACACAACTTCCTCCCACATTTGTATTGGAAATCGTGTCTTCTAACACTCTAATGAAGTGACCTCCGTTCTTGAAACTGATCAGTGCGAGAGCAGCACTTCTCTTCTGCGCGTTTAGTAGCATAATGTCATTGATATTCAAAAAGTACTTAGAGTGCTACGACCCGCGACCTTGAAACAGCGTGTGCCACCGCAGTGCGACATTCCAAGTTGTTAAACGTATTTAGGATTAAAGACCCGAGAACAGTCGGTTAAAATGGTAATGGAGCATGTTACCAAGAAATAATTGCCTTTAACTTCGTGAAGAGGTTTCTTAAAGAGAGTGTAAAGACAAAACTTTTTTAAAAAATTAAATGGCTTTTTTACGCCTGATCTGGGACATCCTCTTATTGATTGTTTAAGATGTAGGCATTTCTAGAATTCTTTATTGAAATGGACTAATACAAAATCCCAAAGAGGGCACGGATGAGTAAAGATGGCAGGGATGAGTAAACTTCATTACAAAGCCATGAACTGAGTGCACCAAAAGCGTATGATCTGCGCAAGTTTTCTTGAGCCCTCGCTTCGCAAGTTGCGAGAGGAGTGAGAAGTTGGGTTATTTTGACGAAAGGAATTTTGCATCAAATTTGTAGTTTGTTTCTCGATACAAAATATTTTCTTTTACACGGGAGCAACCATTCTGGTTATAAGGTTTTTGTCTACAACTTTCGTTGCTATCATTTATTCTTAATTCAACTAATGTTGGCAAAGGAATGGGGGTAGTTATTCTGGGGCTCGAGAAAACGTGCGCGTATAATAGGAGGGTCGTTGTTTCGTGAACTGTTGTAATTCTCCCGGGGACCGCAACACGTGTGCGCATCGGCCCTTAATTACTCCGTTACTAACCTGTACCACAGAACATTAAAGGTCCTGTACGCTTTTGTGTGCTGCTTTGATATGTTTACGATTATTAAATCGCTCGCCGCGTGCGAGATACGGTCAGAGGTATGTTTCGTGTCAGCAAGTAACATGGCAGCTGGGAACACTCATATCAGGTGTTTGAAGTGTATAGTCCCATTAATATGAACGAAAATAAAGGTCGGAAATGTAGCCTCTCTACGCGCACGTTTTGTTGAACTCTTCTTTTGTTTGTAATGGTAAGAGTAGAGGGAAGGGCGAGGTACTATTTAACGAGGTACTAGTTAGCGAATCGTACTTGCAATTCGTTTACGGATGCAAATAAGTTTTCTATAACTCGGAAACTAAATGTCTATTTTTTCAAATTTGCTAATCTTGCGATTTTTTAAAGTTTCTTATTAAAATATATTTTTATTTATTTATTTCTGTTAAACTTTTGCTCATCTTTTAACTATTTATAGTTAAAATGACAGGAAGGGATTCTGTAACTCAAGAAAACATGCGCAGATAAACTTCTCCCCCATACATCACATGCAGTTTTTACTGTTTTTTTTGTGACTAAATAAATAAATCTAAATCTAAATGGTATTTGGTTATATGGGCCAGATTCTGCAAAATTGGGTCTAAGATATTTCACTTTTTTAAGCACCATGGCGGCAAGCACTACAACAATGACAAAGAAGTGAAAACAGCAGTCAACTCTTTCTTATCAAACAATGCGGTAAATTTCTTTGAGAAAGATTATTTAAGCTTAATTGTAAGATAACACATATGCTTAAAGAAAGTGATTACATGGAAAAGTAGATAAAAGTACGAGTTTGTAGAATCAGAAAATAAAAATCTTTTCAAACAACTGCTTTCAGCTTTTTTCTTAAAAATAAACTACTCTACTTAAAAACTATTCTTTTGTATTTCATAAAGATATATTTATTATTATTATTACTATTATTATTATTATTATTAAATTCTTAAATTTACCAGACTTCCTTCATTAAAACAGACACATGAATGTCAACAGTTACACAGATATTGTTCATCTTTCAAAACTTTAGAAAACCAAAAACCGGCAAACTGTTTCAGGGCATCAACTGATGCCACTGCTGTGCATCGTTACGTCAGTAGTTCTTTGTAGCCAGCCAGTTTTTCAAATCGTCGAGACCCAAAAGAGTGCAATATTTGGATACAAGAAAACGCCATTTTACTTGGAAAACTTTCAAGTGGGTTTTCCCAGAATCAATTTCAAATAAACCATATTGATAATTTATTTACGAAAGATACCTTGCATAGCGTGTACAAATATACTGGTTACGTTTACAAGGAAGTTTCCCTAATAGCAACACTGAGTTAGTTTAAAGAAATATAATATTAGATTTTTCAGTGAATGTTGCGAAATTTACGAAACAATCATAGCAAACCACCAAACTTTTTCGCGTTTGATAGTGATTTTCTTATATTCATAGTGACATTCTTACATACAATTTTATTATATTGTGAGTTCCATATCATGTGGAACAAAACTAGAGAAATAATGAACTAATTCTGAAACAATTTTCAAATTTACATTAACCAGTCGAAAAAAGATCAACACAAAATTCTGCGATTCTATGATACTTTTTTATGAAAGTTTGCGAATATCTTCAAGCATGACATTATGAAGGCACGTGATGATTATATACTGCTACAGAAACAAATGATCTCAAAAGATCTCAAAATAGGAAGTCAATAGTTATAAATATTTTTTTTATCCGGTTCCAAATTATTCTTTGAATTATTTCATTAATTTTTTGAAGTAGGGTGGCATAAGAAACATACCACCTTTTTTATAGTTTTGGAGGGACGCTGCATGGACGTATATTTCTAAAACCTCTTGCGGGTACTATGGTAAAATTGTTTTGGAATACTATAGCCACATTTTATTGATTTTTAAAATTTAGTAACATTGTTGCAAGAATGAAATAGGTGGAATCATTTTCATACAACTGTGCATGTACTGACATATTTTTCGTCATATTCTTCACTATGTCCAAAAAAATATAGCGTCAAGAGTGGTTTGTTTTTTAATTTCTCACTTTTTTATTTATATTCTATTATAAACTTATATTATCTTTCAGAGACTATTCAATCATTCAAATGTCATGTAATATTTTAACATTTTAGATGCAAGCATCCTTAGAGCGCATTTAAGTAATTTACAGTTTTATTATAATTCTTCAAGTATTAAAGAAATTAAATAAGTACGTGGAGAGTTCAGGTAATCTATAATTTCCCTGTTTTAATATTTATATTGAGTAAAACATCTCCTATATACACTTTATTAGTAGCATTAAATACTAATCAGTTTTTGAGGAACTACCTCCCAGCAATGAAAGATTTGCTGAATTTAATTAACTCACAGAGCTGCTTTTGGGTATTGTGTAGTGCACAATATTATGCCACATGAATGACAAACCCCATATATTTTTACTCTTTTATACTAAATGCAGTATCTGTATCATGCTAATCGCATAAAACAAAATTTAATAGTTTATTTATTTGGTTTAGCTCAAAAAAGTTCCGTCAAGAGACCGATTCCTTGAGAACGCCCGCATCACTTATTTCATTTGACATTTGACACGATTGGGAAGTGCCATCGCCTTTTGAGCATTCAGAAGCCATTCTCAAGTACAGCTGCCTCCCCCGTGCCGGTAAAAGTCGCCTATAAATCCGCCACCTGCCGGAATCCAGAGCAGAGCTTTTAATACACTGAGAGCGTCGGCCCGAGGCCAACGGCTTCGCGCCCGCGTGCGGCTGTGCATTCAGCTTCCCACGCGCGTGCGTGACTGGCTCGACTCGCGGGAGCAGGCCGAGCTTGCACGGCGCCGGACTTGGATCGAAGAAGGCGCGCATGCGAGGGCGGACACGCGAGAGCACAGAAGGTCGCGAGCAGGCCACAGAGGCATACAGCGAGCGGCGCAGCCGACGCGCGCGAGACGAGCAGCTAGGCCGCGCGGCGCACGAGCCGCACGGAGACGACGAGGGGCCGGAGAGATGACGCGGAACGACGCCAGAGCGCCAGAGCGTGCGCGAGACCGGCCGAGGCGAGCGCCCGAGCGGCGCAGTCAGCGCGGGAGCGCGCGGCGCGCGGGGCGCGCGGCAGCGCGGCGACGCGGGCAGCGCGGGAGCGGCGCGGGCGAGCGCGGGTGCTGTCTGCGTGTGCTGTGCTGCCGCGGTTCCGCCCGGGGCCGGACGGCCAGGCGGAGTCGGCGCCAGGTGCGCGCTTGTAGGCCCTGCACAAGCGGCGCAATTTCTTCAGTTCCACTCGAACGCGGCTCGCGCGCGAGTATGCGCGCGCCCCTCTCGCCTATCGGCACGCACCTCGCGCACGCCCCCTCCCCACCCCCCTATCCCCAACCCCCACCCTTCCCCCACCACCATCCCTGTCGCTGGAGGCGGATGACAAGGAGGCGAAAATCGCGACCTCGAGGAACTTTTTGTTGTCGTCGCACCTACATCCATGTAATTAGCGACCACTATTGCAATGAACGGTATGGTAGCTGTGTAGATGACATGATATGGTGTGAGAGGAACCGAACCCGCGATCCTTCGGGTCGAGATCGCTACGGTATAACTGCCTTAACTGTCTACTACTTCTACTACGGTACCACTGCCTTACTGTCTCGGCCATCCGGACCGGCTGACGAGGAACTTTCTTATTAGTACAAACTTGCATTCGAAATTGAATAGACCGAAAAAGCTTTGAATAGCTGAACTACTAGCGGATATTTCGCGTTTTGTTCGCTTAAGCCGTAAACTGTACGTAACATCACATAAGTCCGCTACTGTATGTGAGATGAAGTTGCAATATTTCTAGGTATTACGATCAAACAGAGAACCTTAGCCACGTGCGAATTTAATTTGTATAGAATTCTAAATTCTGCACGTATTTGGCTACATGTGCACTGACTGGGGTACCTAGAAGAGCCAGTCCTCTCCCGAGCCAAATGAAATTGAAGGTCTAGAGAGATCTCATTTGGTAGATTACAGACTAACTAACTAAAAAACTATTTCGTAATTCGACCTCGGAAACAAGGTTTTAATGGCCTAGGAGGCGCACTTTCCGAGTTAAGCACGACTGATGGAGTAAAATTATGTGTAACTGTAAACACAATTTCCTGAATTCTTTAGAATGATATAACATTTGAATAAATTTCTTTCCTTGAAACTCACGAATCGAAATGGAATGAAAAAATCGGATAATTTTCACGCAATACTTTTCTTAATAGCTCTTCAACATATCCAAATATTCCTATACCGGTTCACCTCTACAATACATTTTACCAATATATAGAATGAATAAGGTTGATCTGACACTTTATTATGGTTATATAAATCGCTTTCTACCAAGTGTGAATACATACATACGTGGACAGCTCGATTATGTTCACATCGGAGTCGAACAAAGAGGCTTAATCATGTAACTTAATCCATATTAGTTGCCGTGTAAATATAGCAGTCCATTTCAAATGAATCAAAATAAGTTGAATGAATAATGTAGTAATGCTTGTAATACAGTTGTTCCTTCCGAGTTTTCGAACATTTCTTTCACAATGTTATCGGCAGGAAAAATCAGTAAATGATTTTGATGCCGACTAATTGTCAAAAAATAATTTTTAAATTTATTGACTTTTAAATTGTTTTCAAACGAGTTTATTAATGTAGTCTATTTTTATTGCTAATTGTTAGGCTATTGCTAATTGTTAGTATCTTTCTGACAATGTGAAAAATAAAACATGTAATATCATAAACACGCATAAATTACATTGAAACTTGTAGCGATTGCGTAGTACATTGAAACTTGACGCGATCTGGATTGAGCGGTCAACACCATCAACTGACACTTTTCGTGGAACCAATTAATTTTGCCATTGAGCACATGAAAATATTTCCTAATTTCATCAGCTAACGGCCAGACAATTTTTATAAGCTGACCAGCATTAAGCGGTTACCAGCACAATTTTGAATTGTAATAGAAAACAAGCAAAAAACTGCTGGAGATAACTGTTGAATCAAAATATTCGTGCAAGGGGACGCACGGATATTGAGGTTTCTTGGAACAGTGAAATTCAAAATTGCGTAGGTCGCAAGGGATTTAATTTAGATAATTTTAACAAATGTATCTTTATGATATAAAAAAATTATGAGCCGTTTCACAGCATTCTCGTGAACTTTTCTATCTGTTTCCTTCCTATTGGTACTATTCAAGGGCTTGCTGAGCACGCCACGTGCACGAAATTTGAACTCACGGTTGCCCTTCACTGAAGCTCTTTCGTCCGACGGCCCAGCTCCAAAGTATTTATGGTTCTGAATGGCTCTTAAAATCTACTTTTCTTGTAATTTAATTTTGGTAAGGACGTAAAGTGAATTACTGTGAAAAAAAAGACAGTGAAAGATTAAAATGAGTTTTATGTTAGTCGAAAGAGGGAAGTGATTCTACTTCCCTTGTAAAGTTGTACATTGAAGTTAAAGGTAATTAAGGAAAGTATATATATTTTTTGCAAAATGGGACCTGAATTAAGCTTCAGTGTCAATTTCACACCTCTTTGTTAACACCTGTAGTAACATCCAATTGTTAAGAAAATAACTGTTTAAGAGAGATTTCAATGTAATGAGAATTTACGATTGATGCGAACCTTTGTATAGTCTTGTGTTAATAATTTGGAAAACTAAACTTCTCATTTGTAAAAAATATTCAGTGCCAGAATATTTTTTTCAGTAAAATAATAAGCCAAGAATGTGTCATTAACTCATAACTTTTGAAATTAGTGGCAATAATGTAATCTCGTAAACTAATAACCGTTGAATAGTGGTGGGATGATTTTACTCAAATAAGAATTGAGTGAGGAGAATTTTGATAAGTATAGCGAATTACTCGAACTATTAATTTGCCTCAGATTGTTACAAAAAATATATTATCTTAACACTTTCTGCACGAGTTTACCTAAGAAAAGGATGACTTCGCACTTAGTGAAATCAACGTCACTTCTTAGTTTGCTTGTTTTTTTTTTGGTATAAATGTTTTAAATAATACATTGTATTCACAATTTGTTCTTATAGATCTTACTGCGAATCAATAGCATAAAAACGAATTCTGAATTTAAAAAAAATATCCACATTTAAAGCAAATGAACGGAAACAAGAAAACCTTGATTCGACTCCAGGTAGGGATGATTCATGATTGAAACCAATTACTTAAATTTCTATAATATAAACTTTAGTGCAGTGTTTTACGAGAAACTGTGCCGGACTTCTGCCGACCTGAGTATGATGAGTATCTATGTGAGATCGTTGAAACAGCCGTAACTTTCTTTGCGTAATGATCACGGCTTCGATTACCGTTTCGGGCATGAAGTTTATATGTTGAGGATTGGTGGAACTCTCCTAACCAACGTATATTATTTTTGAACCCTCTTCCTTCCATTACCGTCCATTATACTCTATCTTAAATCAGGTTAATTTAGCGGATAGTGGCTTTATGGTTACCTTGGCGTTGAAACAGCAACTGGTCGATAACGACCTCGTCTGGCAGCCGAGGCACAGAAGAGTCGTATATCCTGGCAGGATGAATGCGGAAGGACTACGGGACGGAGATTATGGACTGCGCAGATTGAGATATAGACAAAACAGCAAATATCACTTGATTCCGTGGAGAAAGAGAGCACAGAGGGTCCTCGGAGTCAGAATGGTGGGAGATTGTAGCGCAGACTTGGTTATGAGCGGAGTGCGATGTGAATTTGTTCGCTGACGCCATTTTTACCACTAGTTGTAATCATACTGCCAACTTAATCGTAAGAAACATGTAACAGGAATGAATGGGGAGTTAATAAATATTTGACACAATTATATTAAACCTTAAATTGAATTATTTACTCGTGTCCAGGGTACAAATCCCTTATATATTCTATTATTGCTCACAAATGATCTGTATTTACTCATTTACATTATTTTTTCCAAAGATAGTCGGCAAGATACATCGCCATATCCTCGTGATGTTACTTTTAAAGACAAATTTTCTCGTTTCGCTCGCCTGGATCCAAGTCACGGCGAAGCTCAGGCCTTCGGTCCTCGCGTTCACTATGAAGAACCTTGAGTCTATCCACCGCACAACTACCAATTCACTTCTATAACAAAGCGCTTTAATGGTACGTGTAATGGTACGTTAATAAGTTCACTCTCTGAAATTAATGAAATTGAAAACACACCTTAGTCTGTTATTGGGTAAACTTATCACCAAATTGCATATCACCAAATCGGTACCCTGCATTACGTCACTACGGTGACAGACACATGAACAAAGCACAGCGCATAACTCAGTCTCCGGTAGAATACCCGATCGGAGTCATCCAAAATGAGAAGATAGAAGCAGCATAAAATAAAATACAATAAAGACTAATATTCCGAAATATTGAATCATAATGTGTCTTAAGCCAGGTTAAGAAATATTTCTCTTCCCGTTGTGTAATGATATTTTCTTCTTCAAAGGGATACTGAACAACCTCAAGGGAATTCGAAGTTCTTAAGCAGTCACTAAAAGTTATTTTGGGAATATTCTCACCTCTGAAAAATTTTAGTTCTAAAACCCCATGAAAAACGTTGCATTCTTTGGTACAGAATGATCTTCCGATGGTCGTCTACCACCTGCCGACACAGTCTAGAAAATCAGTATCTATTGTTTCCTTCGTCCCATTTACTTTACGTTCTCTCACATTCGATATCTTCTGGATATACTTAATTTCGGTAATGGATGTCTAGTCTACAAGCTTTTATTATTCTCTCAAAATTATTCACCTTTGTAATGCTGTCAGTGACCGTAATTCCACTATTTAATAATAAAACAATATGTTAAATGCCGGTTCTGGGCAGATGAAGATGGTATACCTTAACAGTGTAAACGGATAGCGAGTGATTTTTCCTTCCCCAACCTGTCCTCGTTTCCTTCCTTATGCCCTGCGCTGATTCTCCGTTCCTTTACGACTCATCCTCCAACGTGTAGTCTTCCGCAGTACTTCTAGTATGCGGTAATCGCCCTTCGTCCAAACTGAGCTGTAGCAATCCGGAATAATGCAAACAATTGTTTTGTTGTTTTTTTATGTTTCCAATGGGTTTTTTTCAATAGATGAGCAGTTTTTTCTCTCACTGTTTCATTATTCTCTAAATACATTACTCTCGGTTCTAGAAGCATGAAGGTTTGACACTTATTTACGTTTTTTCATAAGTTTTCAAATGAAGAATCTTTTATATGTTCGGAACGTAAATTTCATATAATAATAATTATTATTACTATTATTACTATTATTATTATTATTATTATTATTATTATTATTATTATTATTATTATTATTATTATTATTATTAGTTAACTTCTGCAGATGTGCAAGGTCAGCTTTATGATACAGGAGTTCTTTTATTGCCAATACATTCTAAATTTGGCAATAGCGTACATGTGCTTTAAATAAACTTCGGAGTTCTTCATATTCATGAATTTCTTTTAAGTATTCTTGCAGCGACAATAAAATTTTTCTCCGTTCTGCAATAGAATTGACTTTTCATTTTTTTTCCGGGCATAAAAAGTTTAAAAGCCGTGTATTATTTCTAGACCGTTTCCTAATGTTACTAATAGAGGCTATATAGAAAATATTTCCTCAATATAAATATTAAAACAGTGAAATTATAAATTACCTGAAGTCTCCACGAACTTATTTCATTCCTTTAATACTTTGAGAATTATAATGAAACTGTGTAAATTACTCCAATGGGTCCTAAGGATATTTGCTTCTAAAATGTTAAAATAACACATGAGATTTTAATGATTGAATGATTGAATAGTTTCTGGAAGATAATATAAGTGGAACAGAAAGAGGGAAAGTAAAAAAACAGACAACATATTGAAATTATCTGAAAATTATATTTGAATTTGAGAAAGCAGCATAGATTATTCCTTAAATGGATAGCCGTGAATCCACCTGGAATGTAGTATCTTTACCTCTCATGTTTTGCACACGTGGGCACGTTACATTGCTTTTAAACTTATTATTTTTATGTAATTTTATGAGTGAAATTCTAAAATTAGTTGATAGATATTACATAGCAAAATATTAAAAGACAATGCTTTTAATGAAATAATTCAAAGACATTAATTTGGAACCAAATTACAGATTTTATTTGTAACTATTGACTTCCTATTTTGACTTCATTTGTTCTGTAGCAGTATATTATCATCTCATGCATTCATTATTTGATACTTGAAGATATTCGCAAACTTTCATAAAAGAATGTCATAGAATCACAGAATTTTGGGGTCATCATTTTTCGATTGGTTAATGTGAATTAGAGAATTATATCAGGATTATTTCATTCATTCTCTACAGATTTGTTCTACATGATGTGGAATTCACAATATAATAATATTTAGCTAATATATACTCATTTTTGATGTACTAAAATGCATTTTTACTATAGTAGACGGCAGTACTGATGAGAAAGGCTCAACTCTGTACTCGATTACGGCACCTTCCAATACGTCTTGTGTTGGTATATGAACAATAATTATCTTAACTTTTCGTTCATTTGAACTTTTGCCGAATATTGATAATAAACTTCCAATTCATTACGATTATCGTACTAGGAACTGCAAAACTGAGGCAGCCACTTCAGCCAGGTGACGTAACAGGTCGCATCCCGCCGCAGAGCCTCGCAACACAACCTGCAAATCACCGACCGCAGCCTCCGCCACCCTCCACCCCGCTCCACCGCCGGCAACACGTCCTCCGCAACCTCCACCACCCTGCCCTCCACCACCACCACTGCTACCAACTGGTCTCCCGTGGCCCGCGGGCGCAGCTGCTGCCTTCTGACTTACGATCGGGCCGGTCTCTCCGCCTGCAACGCACCTCTTCCCCCTTTCCTCCACCGGGCCGGGCGTCGGGCGACGTCGCGGCTGCCGTTGCGCGCTCCCGGCGGGGCTGGCCGTCGCCCGCCCTCCTCGCACGAGGGCGCGAAAGGGCTCCCGCCACCACAAAGCGCGCGGGGCGCGCTGGCGGCGGCGGCGGCGGCGGGGTACAAATGAGGGAGAGACGGACGGATATCGAGGCGGCCGCCGGGCGCAGATAACACTCGACGCCCTTCCAATGACGCGCGCCCGCTCGCCGCGCCGCCGGGCCACGCAAACAACGTCCGCACAATGGCCGACTGTCATCGGACCACAATGCGCTATTATAATATGACGACGCGGCGCGGCGGCGCGGAGGCGACGCCTGCGCGGGGCCCGCGCGATCTGCCATGTGTCATC
>BOPP01000057.1:792301-802758 GCA_017312745.1 Gryllus bimaculatus
CGAAGATAATCTATCGCAATCTGACTCAAAACCCGAACGCAATGCTGCCTCTCCTGCAAAAGATGACGTCAAAAACATTTTGGGGAGGAATATGGGAAGAAAGTAGATTTTACAACAAAGACGCATCTTGGCTCCAATTTGAAGTTGATGCAGGCGATGAACTTGTGAAACAAGTGGAAATTGTTCACGAAATCTCAAAAGAGGACCTCTTCCAAGCACTTAGGAAACTAGAAATTACCCGGTATTGATGAGATCCAGAAATTTGGATTTAGAAATTAACAGCACTACATTATCATCTAGCAAAGACTGTTAATAAAATTTTAGAAAACCAAAGGGAACTTACGGAATTGCTCACACACGGCATACCGTATCTACTACCAAAAACGTACAGTTCTTTGGCGGTGAACAACAGGCTAATCTCTTGTTTGTAAGTAACGTAAAAAGTTATACCTGCAGCTACAGCTAACAAAATGTACAGGTACCTAGATAAGAATGATCTCTTGTCAGTTGAACCGAAAAGATGTAGTAAAGGTTCTTATGGTTGTTAAGAGATGTTTCAATTAAACAAAGTTATCTTGAATGATGTAAGGAAACGAAAACGTAATTCGAGCATGGCTTGGATTGACTACTAGAAGGATTTTGACAGTGTACCACACGATTGGATTTTGAAGACCCTGGAGATCTATTGATTTCATCTTACAATTATTTAATTTTTTGATACTAGTATGAGGTCGTGGAGTACTAGGTTACTGAATCACATCGGAAAGGAAGTAGAAACAAGTATTCAGATTAACAGGGGAATTTTTCAAGGGGATTTGTCATCTTCTCTACTGTTTTGAATTTATTCCACTAACGAGACAGTTGTCGCATACTGATTTTGATTACACGCGCTATGGTGATAAAGTGTCAATATGACATTTGTTTTACATGGATAATCTTAAAGTATTCGCCAAGAATGAAGCAATTCTCTCCCAAATGATGACAGTCGCCAATGATATAAACTAGGACATCTGCATAAAATTTGGTCTTCACAAATGTGCAAAATTCAATTTAAAATGATATCAGCGAGAATTCATGTTGATATGCACTGTGTGATTCAATATCTTGCGCCAGGTAAAACTTACACATATCTGGACATTTAAGAATGTGAGAACATCTCGAACGATACAATGAATGAGAGAATTAGAAGGGAGAATTACAGAATAGTGAGTCTTCACCTGCAGTCCGCTCTGAACTTCACGAATATAATATCTGTAGTTTGAAGTTTGGCGGGGCTTGCTGTCGAGTACGTTTTCGGACTAATCAACTGAACCGAGCAAGACATTCGAATCATGGATTAAAAAACCACAATGCATCATGTCACCCTTCCTCGAGCTGATGTACAGAGACTTTGTGTGTCACTTAAGAAAAGAGTAAGATGCCTCAGACAAATTGAAGCCTCCTGGCACAATGCAATAGTCGGGATTGAAAAGTATATAATCAGTCATCAAGATGATCTACTAATGGGGAGGTCATAAAATCTGACCGAAGAATGGGAAACAGAGGCATTTTTGGTATAGCAATAAGAATAGCAAAGAAAACTACGCAAGACACGCAGAATATCACAAACACTGAACTCTTGATGCTGCAAAACATGAAATGTGAAACGCAAAAAATGTTTAAGAAATCGTTGAGAGACGATCATTCCACGGACAATATCTAAAAGGAATCGACAAGGTGCCCATCAATAAAGATCAATAATTTATTCAACTTTAAAGGGGAAGAATGAAGAAGAATCGGAAGCAGATTGTAAGCTGCTCAAAATCAGGCGTTGACAACACGACATTTTGATAAAGCGGTTCTCAAATGTATCCATGATGATAAATAACGCATTTGCCACGAACAAATAGAAACCATTGATCACATCATCCCATCTTGTCTAATTCTAGCAAAGACCGAATACTTGAAAAGTCACGACAGGGTGTGTAGTTACTTCACTGGCAGATCTGTACTGCCCTCGAGTTCCGAACACATGCCACCAAGAGGTACGAACACTCCGAACTGGTAACATCTGTTGAACTCTATACAATATTGTAGGACCGCTTCTTCTAGCTCTAGAACGCCACATGGAACGCTGCTCCTGGAATCCTTTTGAGGTCACAGTTGTACACTTTTATTGAATGTCTGCAAAGGACTCAAATCAGCGTCCTTAAAGGGCAGCCTTGAGTTTACGAAAAAGGAAAAAAATCCAATTGGACCACATACGGTGAATAGGGGGGCTGGAGTATCAGCACAGATGTCTTTGTCTTTGTGAAGACACGCGACACGAACTTTGATGCGACGCGCAACATGCCCAAAATTTTAACCAAAGTGATTTGATAGGACCCGAATCTAATGTCAGTTTCTTCGGACATTTCGTGGATGGTAAGTCGGCGATTTGAACGCACCAACTCGTTAACCGATTTCACCTGGGTGACGTTCGTCGAGGTTGAGGTACATTGACCTCGCGAGTCTTCATCCGTTGAAGTTCGGCATGCTATGAAAGAGATGTGCCATTCAAAAGAGTACGTGTGACCCATAGAAGTGTCTACAAAAGCTTCATTATCTACGTATTTTTGAGAGTCTACATGAAATCATCATGAGAGTATTCATTTCATTTTTTTTTTTTCAAATTTAAAACAAAACTTCACAAAAACGTTGAAGTTTGGCCTGCTATGAGAGAGATGTGCCATTCAAAAGAGTACATGTGACCCATAGAAGGGTCTACAAAAGCTTCATTATGAAAGTATTGATGAGAGTCTACATGAAATCATTATGAAAGACTTCATTTCACTTTTTTTTCAAATTTAGAACAAAACTTCACGCAAACGCGCTGTTCCTGAAAACATTTCATTGTCGCGCTGACGAAAATTGTTCAGTAGGGTGGTGCAGGTTACGACACGAACGGTCGTTGGTACGCAATAAGTCAACCTGGAGCGGCGAGCGAGGTGGCGTGGTACTTCTAAAAGATGTCTCTAAATAGTGCAACCTGTCTTGTTTCGCTCCAATGAGCAGTTTGCGCGCATTGAACTAAATCCCATTATTTATTGATCACATCTCGCAAGTGTCGAAGATATATTCTAGTCAAAGTGAAGTCAAAAATATATTCTAGTTACTCGTAATTGATAGTCTTAATCCGTCTATTGTATGTTTTAAATTCATCTTCGATGGAAAGAAATTTGTACTTTTTCTTTTGCATGTGATTATCTCAATGTTTTTTGGAATGCTTACTCATTGATTGGGAAATGCATCCCAAAGGAGGAAAGTCAGTCAAGAGTCGTTCCACACCTGATCAACATTTTGTTCTCAGATAAGATATCACACAGGCAACAAGCCCATCTCAAATTATCAGTTATCTACTTGGTTACATTAGATAGTTGCAATTGGCAATTGAGGTTATGTAAGTACATTAGGCAATAAAAAAATGTTGCAATTTTCATTTTTTTGAATCCTCTGAATTTTCAAAACTTGTAAAAGCTAGAAATAATGCGAAACAGTATGTGCTGTTGAAGCAATACCAATTTTAATATATTTAATAACTGTCACACGAAATACATCATTTAGTTACTCGCTACACAAATGTTTTTCAGGCTTAGGTAATTCAGAATTTTGGGCTGGGATTTTTGGGCTGAAAATCGGCTCACTCTCTCGCGGGACAAAAATTGATTTCGCGGAATACCGCATAATGGGCGGACGTCAAAACGTGTGCGGTTTATGGGCGAGTTTTCAGATTTTGACGAAAAAACTATCACAACCACATTGACAGTGAGTTTGATTTTTTTTAGTTTTTTACTTTATACATGATTTTTCATTAATAATTTGTTAATTGTTTCAAATTTACTTTGAGACGCAAGTAATGTTAGTAGTCGTATGTCAAGAGTAGCGTAATATTAGACTTCTAGTAGTGTGTGTTCTAAATGTCATAGCGTCTTTGTCGTGGCCAACATGTATACATATTATATCACATGGGCAGTACTTGCTGTAAATATTAGAACAAGCCATTTAAAATTAATTTTAGCTACTATCATCCAAAAAACGTTTCAATTTGATATGACAGTATGATAAATAAAATGATTTATTTGAAAATAATCATTTTATCTCTGAAAATATTCCTCTTATCTGCTTTAGTCATCAGAATGGTGATAACTATTTTTTTAAATATTAAGATATAACTTATTATTGCAAAAAGTATACGGTTCTTACATACATTATTAATTACAATGTTCAAAAACAAAAAAAATGATTATAATCAATCATTTCTAAGGATCACTACCTCAAAATAACCTTCAAATACGTATTATTTTATCGCAAGTTCAAATTTCCCGTTAGAATTTTTCTTGTTGGGCGGAATTGGGTTGATTTACAGCCGTATATCGGCGGATGTTGCACGAATGAATCTGGCAACCCTGCGTGCTAGTGATGGCCGAATATCGCGAAGTGCATGATGCGCAGCGCGGGCAGTCTGGAGATGGGCACTGGCCTGCCGGAAGAGCGCGCCACCCTCCCGTTGCAAGAAAGCTTTCGCCACAAGTCGCACTACGTTCTGGCCAATGCGTCCCACGCTGGTCCATAACTTCTCCACAAACACCAAGGGCGACCGCGTGACGTAGCTGACGGCGCCCCACCCCCTCCCTCCGGGGGTGAGTCCTGGGTGCCGTCAACACACTGGTAGTACGCGTTTGACCCAACGACTCCTCACACGCACACGTCGATCACTGTCACTGCAGTGCCCGCAAGTTCCTAGGTTCGAGTCCCGACGATGGCAGGATTTTCGACACCGGCTAGATAGCTAGGTCGAGTTCATCCGCTGTCTGGAGGAGAACCCTAGCGACCGGCTGCTCTGATCGGTAGTTTTCCGTGGTTCCTCCGATCACCACCAGGCGAATGCCGGGGCAATACCCAAACAAACGGGCCCCAGACCACGCGCGATAATTCCTTCCCCTTTGTCCTACTCTCACTACTTACATACACACACCTTCATACACTGCACTACCAAACATTCCAGGAGATTCAGGGGAGCTTAGAGCTTGTCCCGGCCGGCGCGTTGCCCCGCTGATGGGAGATACCTAGATATGGAAAAACCCGCTAACCGACCAGTATGTCAGCGCCGGATCTCACCATCCAATGGAAGACGATCGCAGTCACCTCCCGAGGAAAGCATGCATTTCACTTACGGGAACATTAACCTTAGCCGACGATTCGCCCATCATCACTAATCAACGAGTAAAAAAAACGAAGATCACTAGCTTGGAGTCAGAAGCGGTTCGCAACGCTGTACACCGCTGCTCGTCATTCCGCCCCCCCCAAGAAGAGCCACGCATTACACCTCGTCCCACGATGGGCCGAATGGGTGGCAGTCGGGCTAGCGGTGTGCGCGATCGTAATCCTATCGTAAGAAAACGGTTCCCAACGGAGCATGGGGACACGTTGGGCAGCCACACGTCCTTGGACGTGTATGTCCCTCAATCCCTAGCATATCCTTATCGCTAGCGTCAACCTCCGTGTCCTTCCCGGCGTAGCAATACGTTTTCGACCAGTATATTATTACAGTGTATGCACGTGAAAGGGATTTGTTTGTTCAGAGCGTAACAGTTCGTGTCATTTTCCGGAAGGAAAATTAACAGAGGTTCTGTGTTGTCTGACTGAGTTTACTTAAAACTACAAAATCTTTCCTTTCGTGCGTTTTCTTTTTGCACCATGTATTTTGAAAATTATACCACACAATCTTCTCGGCGTCATATAAACAGGTTTTTCGAACTTACATCTTTTTTAAACTGTCTGTTCTTTGGTGTCTATTCACAGACCAGAATGATGGAAAACATTCACTATATGTGCTGAGAGACTTACACATTTCGAACGAAAGTGTGAGTATTATGTCTAGTGTATTAATAGTCTAGTGCAGGAAAAATAATATCGTAGGATGTTCATTTAGATTTGTTTTAGGGCCCCTTCACCTGGCATCACTCAGCAGCGGTTCCGAGTGGCGCGTCTGTTGGCAAAGCATTGGTTTAATCGAGGGCTCCAATACGAGCGGCGGAATTGCTGCTGTGGAGCTCGTTGGCAAACTTCCGCTACCAGCACCGCAGACGTGCGCACACTCTACCACCAGTAGTACATAGTTCTAAATGACAGCCTTTACACCAACACAGCCAACTCAGCGTCACTGAATCAATATTTACCTGTTGCCTACATTTCAGCCAGTAGAGCGGTATGTCTCACGAAGCCTTCGGGCCCCTTCACACGTGGCCACTGCAGGCGCGCTTCCGAACGCCTTGGTTGATAGCAAAGCATTGTTTTAAATGGCGGTCTTGCTTCGCGCACCGTTGCTTCGGTTCGGCGCCCACCAGCTGGCCGCCGCCAACGGCCGCCACCGCTGCGTGCGCAGCCCTTGCACCACCACAACACCTCCGCGCCCAGCCCCGCGCCGAGTCACAGCAGCGGCCCGGCTATCTGCTCCACGCGCAGTGCCCAGGGCCGTTGCTTCGCCTCGCCGACCACCACCAACGGCATCCGCCACTGCGCGCGGCAGCCGCCTGCACACACAGGCACTCCCGCGCCCGCAGCCAGCGCCGGCCGCGCCCAGCCCCGCCGAGACAAGCAGCGGCCGGCTATCTGCTCCAGCGCCCAGCGCCCGCGGACGGTCGTTTCGGCTGCGCCCACCAGCACCGCCTCCACCACCTGCGCGCCGCTGCGCGCGCAGCCACTGCGCGGCAGCGCCGCCTCCACGCAGCGCAGCACGAACGCGTTTCACCAGTCGTAAGATGGGGGAGTGGCGCGCCACCAGCAACCCCATATGGCGCGGGCGGTCGCATGCACTCCGACGCCTGTGTGAAGCATCTGCTCGCCCTTTCTCGAGTCAGGTTGGCGGGAGATAACGCGCGCTCTCAGCCCCAACTCCGTGGCCAGGTAGGCGAGGCGCCAGCGGTCCGCGACGTTCTCGAGATCCGACAGAACGTTTTCATACTTCACCAACTGCATCTTGCGAAGAGCTGAGTCAAGGCCCCACGCGCCCCCCGGGGTCTTCCAGAAAGGGGGCTGAAGAAAGGGTGTGAGTACGGCGCGCACAGCGGCCGCCACCTTGCGGAGAGACACCATTGTTACCTTCTTGGCCTTACTTTGTAACAAGAGAAAGTATTGTAATCGTTTAATATTAAAAACAGATATTTTTATTTTGAGAGGCACTTAACATGAAGGCTCAACAACATTTTCTAAAAAATAGCTCCAAATTTGTTTATTAAACAACGTTATCGTATATCGTAAGAGAGGCTTAAAAGAATTAAATAGGGGGATGCACACAAAGGACAAAAACCTCTCCAAATTTATTCTTTAAATTTTCGCCGTTGAAAAGTTAAGCTGGAACGAAAAAATGTTTCACACAAACGTTGAAGAAAATTTATTTTCTTTAAAATTGACTTGAATACTTGTTCTACAGGACTTCAGTTAAAAGATAACCACGCCGGCGTTCACAGCAAAATAAACAATCCAGAATGTTATTGATAACCTGAGCATTGTAACAACATATCTGGAAGTCACAAATACAATATTAACAGTTTCCAATACATTCGAAGGCCAAGTAAAACTCTGGAAACTTTGGAAAATCTACGCAAGACACATGGAATACCATGTTAAAAACTTTAATAATGAGCGCCCTTCAGAAACAAATAAATAAATTCCACTACCGAAAAGAAAAAAAAAAACATATCAACAGAATATCAAGTAGCTATTACAAGGATTAGAAACGGACACTGCAAACTATGCCACTTACACTTACTAGTAGAAAGAAATTCAGCCCTTATATGTGACTTCTGTAATATGCCTATTAATATATCCCATTTTATTAACCAATGTCCCCTCTACAATCCGCCCAGACAAAAACACCTACATAGTATGAACCCGGAATCAATTCTTACATCTATAGATTATAAAGATAAAGTTATATAGTTCTATAAAGATAGAAATATAGTATTCAATAAAAATTAATTGAAAAAGCAAATAAGCAATGTATACTGTATTTGAAGCATATATTTATATATAGTGACCTTCTGGAGTATCTGTATTTTTGCCTGAGTATGTAAGAATTGTATTCAATTTTCTTGAGTTGCACAATAAACACTTAACTATAAATACTTTGCCTATTCACCAAAAGTGGCCAAGGCTATGTGTTACTGATGGGCGATATGTTAATTAAGGCCAAAAATTATAACATCTGACCAATTGTTGTATCCAAGTCTGTACTCCAATCAGGTATTACCTATTTGTTAACACAATGTAAAAGTATTGAGTCACTAATTATCTCAGTTTTCGATGGGACCATAAATAAATGACAAAGAGAATAAAAATGAATAAATAACACTAGCACTATAATGAAGTTAAATATATTAGAAATGGATCAGTACAAAACTGATGCTCAACCATATTTAAAAAGAAATTGCTTTCATCAAGTTGTAACTATCGATGTGGTTAGAAATGCAAAAACGTCATGTAGAATGGGTACCTCCTCGAGGGTGTTGGGGTCTGGAAGTCGCGGCGGCGCGGCCAGGAAGCCCAGCAGCTGGCCGGAGTAGGCGTGGCCCACCACCAGCGCCAGCAGCAGCAGCGCGGCCAACAGCACGCGTTGCGCGGAGCGGGGGGCGCCACGACTGCTCGCGCCCGCGAGCGCCACCTCCGCCACGTCGAAGAGCGCGCGCCCGGGACCCGACACTGCGCATGCGCACCCGACCACATCAGCGTTTTTACTCTCTCGCCTTTACTTCGTAGGAAGAGGTAGTTTCGGTTCTAGGTAGAGTTAGAGGTTCGAGGTAGAGTTTCTGTTTTTTCGGTTCTGCGCTTGCGCCCCCAACCACTTCAGCTTCTTTACTTCGTACCAAACCACAGCCCTCGATATCAGATATCCTTTTGGAAAAGTAGCCGAGTTTTTCGATAGAATAACTCCTTTTTTATATCAGTTCGAAATTTTTAAAAAATCAGTTTTCAACGAATATGAGACATGCGAGTCATTTTCAACGTCTTTCAGACTATCCAACAACAATATTTAATCATAATTAATGGTGTCAGTTTTTTGAAAATTTAAAAATGTCCCAGGGGTTTCATGTAAAGTACCTCCCAAAATTAAAATAAAGATTTCAAATTCACGGAACCGGAATATCAGTCAGATCGATTACGGAATATCAGTGTTGGAGAAATTCGGCTGAACAGTTTAACCGCTAGCGTTGTTCACACACACACACACACACACACGAACGGACAGACGGACACATTTTCTTGTCAATCGATATTTTGGTATCAAGGAAACACAAAACAAGGATTCTGCTTACACCACATGCTAAAGGATTTTGTACCGAAATTTAGCAACTGAATTTATCCACTTTTTCGTTTTCAAGGCCCTGTAATAAGAGTTTTTCTGCCGAAAATTCGACATTTTTTCGCGCAGCATTACATAACTTTCTTTTCCTAAGCACGAGAAAGTAACGACAGCACATGCTTTCTCGCATTATTGGAAACAGCTACGTAATGTTGAAGAATTTCATTTTGTGCGCTACTAAAACCTCAGCTGCAATTCATAGATAACGTCCAATTCTAACAAAGCGAGTGTAATTCATAATAGTCAGGAGCAGCAATCATTTATTACTCTCACAAGATAAACCAACAGGAATACATTTGATTGATACAGTATTCGCAAGTAATTATACAAAAACGAGCAACGCATTGTTGCCAGCGCAGCTGGGTCAAACCTATGTTCATTCGCTTGGCTAATAATATCAGTACAATAATTATAATATATGCAACTGACATCAAGATAATTATAAAATTCTGGCTGGTCAAGGAAGGAACGACTGAAGGTCGGCGCCAGATCGCGCTATCCACCAGGGGAAGACCTTCCGAAGGAAAGAAATATGCACTACACTTAAAGACCATTCACAATGCAACATTAACATAAGCGATAGACTGATGTATTCACAATGCCTAACATAAACGTAAGCAAAATAAGTGTCTATTGGCTGTGAGACTTTCTGGTTGGATGTGAGAATCGATTTCAAGATATCGACTGCGTTCATGGCCCATAAGGCGTTCTTCTATCGACTTCCCTCCAATTTCGATTCTCGATTTTGAGTTACCGTTCTGTGATTGGTTCATTTCTTATGTCTTACGTAAGCATAAGCACAGAAACTTGAAGCTTGCACGCTTTTAAGTTAACGTCTTACGTGTTATGCTTATGCGAACGCTTTGTGAATGCGTCCGCTTATGAACGTAGTCCTAACTTTTATGTTAAACGCCATGCTTATGTTTATGTTCGCATTGTGAACGGGCCTTTAACGTCTTACGTGTTATGCTTGTGCGAACGCATTATGAATGAGTCCGCTTATGGACGTGGTCCTAACCTTTATGTTAACGCCATGCTTACGTTTATGTTCGCATTGTGAATGGGCCTTTACGGCACT
>BOPP01000057.1:828142-840545 GCA_017312745.1 Gryllus bimaculatus
CACACACACACATATATATTATATATATATATATATATATATTATATATATTATATTATATATATATATATATATGTAATGCAAACATACGAGTAGTCTTTCACATTTCCTTTCTTATCGCTTTATTACATCAATGACTAAATAAGGACTACGTAACCACAATTAATCATTATTAACATCAATTATATTTTTTTCTTCTTCTGTACTTCATGGATTAGGTTTGAGCATGTCCCCTTCTCACAAGTTTTCTTTCTATCGTTTTTTGGGTCTGCCCACGCCTCTTCTTCCATGCGGTTGATAGAGTTAGGCTAATTTAGGTAGTCTATTATCCATCCTCTGCTTGGTTGATATCAGTTGTTTTGGTATTTAGTTATTTTGCTTCCAATTCCTTCAGCATATAGTTTTTTCCTAATATTCTTGTTACGAATATGATCTTTTTTCGTTCAGCCCAGCGTTCTCCTCAAAAACGTCATTTCAGTGGCCTGTATTCTACTTATGGGTTTTGTTGGTACCCAACTCTCGCTGCCGTACACAGTAATTGTAAGAGTCTTATAAAACTTTATTCTCGTATCTTGATTTGTTTTATATATTGTGTACTATGCGTAGTACCACAAATTCTTTGCAACCTTGCTAATTTAATGTTACTGTCCTTATTCGTATCTTGATCGACTTGACAACCTAAATGGCTGAAACTGGAAATTTGTTCTAAAATTGTTTTATCCAAAATAATTTTTGACCGTATTAGATGTTTTCCCCCAAAATGCCATCACCTTTGTTTTTCTTTCAATATTCTAACATCATATTTTTTACAGTTATTTAAGTGAAATAATGCATACTTTAAATCATCTTCGGTTTCCTGGAATATTAAAGCGTCATCTGCGTAGAGTAAAACACGTAAAATATTTTCTTTTGATATCTCAGTACCTTTGTAAATTATTTGCTTCCAATTTGGGATAATGTCATCAATATGAATATTAAAAAGTGTCGGTGAGACTGGGCATCCTTGTCGCACACCTCTGTTTATCAATAATTTATCAGTTCAATTATGACATTATATGAAAATAATATTAATAATAATATCAATTTAATAATGTTCTCTACATACTCTTACTCCAATAGGTTGATTAAGGGGTTTTGAGATCTTTTGTACTATTTATTTAGCCAAAGAACTCATTCAAAGAGTAGACATTTATCATTAGGATGTTTGTTCGCTCTAAAACGGTAGTATTTTGTCCTTTACCTGTTGAGCAGATAATACTATGGCTATGGTGTTCATATTTCAGATTTCACATGGAATTAGATTTGCGCCTACTACTTTTTTAACAAATTTACTATTCACAAAATTAATATCATACAGAAAGAGAAATATAATATGTCGATTGTGAGAGGAAAACGTGAAAATGAATACATACACAAATTAAAAAGTAATTTATTTATAAGAGAGAAGTATTTACTCCGATATCCGCATAAACGTCATAACTTTAAATGTATACTTTTAATTCCATACAAATAGAATTTATTAAGTAATTACTTACTTTTTTCAGTTTTGTTTATGAGCATTGATCTATTTCATTTTAAAACCGGTAAAGAACTTATTTGGAATAAAATACTAACTCCGCTCTCTACATTTCAATTTTTGGGGGTCTCTGACAAAAAAATTGTCAAAAGAAAAAGAAAAAATTATTTTCGACTTTACTGCCTTGAGTAGTAATACCGATTAAACATCTGAATTACAGCTCAATAAACAACGAAATAAAATAATATCTATGTTTAATATTTGTATCACGTAGAATTATCTAGAATAATATATTGCCATATAAGTATACTTTTCAAATAATAGAATGTAACTTCTACATTGCAAATATATGACAGGAACAGTTTCATTCGCAAATTTTAATAATTTAGTTTTCAATTTTATTCTGAAAAAGATGTTTTAAAATATCATACCTGAAAATAAGTTTTGTAATATAAAAATTAATATTCTTTATCAGTGTCCTTCTGATTACATTCATTATCTGTTGTAACTGACATTAAAAACACATTCCTACCGACATTCAAATCGGTATACACACGGTACACAGTTGAGTGATCTAGTACAGAATTCGTTATCTTTCAAGTAGCAAATTGGGTGACATTTTTATTGATAACAGTGATAATCGAGTGATATTTGTACTTAAATATATAGTGAGCGTTATGCCCTTCAGTGTTTTGATATATCTGTAAACATTAACTATTAATGAAAAATATTTATTCTGAAGATTTCATGTTTTCTTATATCATAGCTAAAACTCTAAAGAATTATAATAATTTTTCACTTCTAATAAGAAGCCCAACACGCCGTTCTCCAACAAATAGTCTCAAATTTAAAGAACAAACACTCCTGAAAAGCAGGTAGCGATTTCACGACGCGCCTTTCACAGTATCACGATGCGCAAACTTGACAGCTATCGACGTCTGATTCCTGTGAGTCTGTTCCCAGGGGGGCGCCCTAAAAGCGAGATAATTAGCTATTGAAACCGACGGCTAACTGTGAGGACGTGCATATTTTTTCTAGCCTCCGAAGGCGACTTGCTGCACTCCCACGCACCCCGCACCCCGCACCCCGCACCCCGAACCCCCGTCGCGCGCGCTGCGCACCTGTGCGGGCTCTTTGACCGCTGCGCCGCCCCGCCCCGCCCCACCCGCACACTGGGCCAAAGAAAGTGCATACCCGAAAAAAGAACGGTAAATCTTCCTCTCAAATGCGCAGCTTTTTTAAAGTAAATAATTTGAAAACGGCATTTCATCATTAAATTATATAAAAACGGATGATTTTGTAATAAGAGACGAAATTGTCGTAACGTTCTCCACTCATATAACGAACTCCATAACGTACTTGTTTTACGTAACGTTTATTTTAACGTACTGAAACGTAGTAAGTGACATTATCTTAACAAATATAGTGTAACTAGAGGCAGTCTTGAAAATAATTTATAAAAACCAGGATTAATTTTATTTATCCTCTTTTTAATAATAATGGTATAAATTGTATTTAAAACGTTTAAGATAGAAATGCTTGAAAAATTAATCCAAGAATTTATAATCATTAACAAACCCCTCAGAAATTGATCGTCCTATCATTATTAAACTACAAAGGCAAAGAATACAAACGCCTGTACATAGTAACTGTTCAGCAAAGCCATAAGAGAGTGGTAGATTTGAGATTCATTTGATCAAAAAATAATAAAAACGTATGGGGGAGAAGATCATCTGCGCACGTTTTCTTGAGTTCGAGAATCCCTTCCCATCTTTTTAACTATAAATAGTTAAAAGATGAGTAAAAGTTCAAGATAATTAAATAAATAAAATTAAAATTAAAAAACGCGAGATTAGCAACATTTAAAAAACTAAACATTTTTATGACAAAATAATAGAAAACGTATTTGCAGCGGTAAACAAACTGCAGATTTGATTATTCTGCATTGATAACAAAATGGTAACTCCCCCTTATCTCTGTAAAACTTTGTGTTTCTAATCGGACATTTTTAAAAGACCTCTTCTTGGGATAATCTCAGAAACTTTTTGAATGCTGTAAATTTTATGATAAAAATATTTTATTTAAGATAAGCATTCCGAACAAGAATAAAAATAAATTCAATAAAAGATGTCACGATCCTAGGCTACTCTCTTTCTCCAAATACATGATTTCTGAGAGTCGCGGGTCTACCGTGTCGCCGAAGTGAGGTGGTTTGCGCGGCGCACTGTGCGCGGGCGCCCCCGGGCGACGGCTCCCGCCCCCGCGGCGCCTTTCAAGCACCGCATTCCGCGCGGGCGGCCGCTCTTTCTCGCCTCGCGCCCCCGCGATCGCCCGCGCCCTCGCCCGCGCCCGCGCCCAGGAATTCGCCTTTGAGCCGAGGCCTCGCGATGGCGATAAAGAATCGGCTGCCCCCGGAGGCGTATTATGACACTCACACCAAGTGGCCCGGGCCCCGACCCCTGCGGCACGCCTCTTCCATATGTCTGCGTCGCCCTCCATATTCTTCTCCGGTGGGGAATACGGTCATTCACGGTAGCTGTTCTCTCGAGTGAGTGTCCTCCGAGCTTTTTTCTTCAAAATCGTAAGCTTGTGCTTATATGACGCGCGTGTGGTTCGTTTAGGTAGTAAAATATGCTGATAAATACCCTAGTGGCAGTGTTTAACGTTTTTATTTCCATTTGTGGGAATTTCGTCATTGCTTCATTACATAAACAACGGAAGAGCATTGGAGGATCTTCCCCTTCTTCTTTAATGTTGATAAAAATAATTCCAAAATGTCTACTTAGAAAGAAAATGAAGTATGCAATCATAAATATGTTGCAATTCGGTTCGCTTGAAGCGATAGTTTGGAACGCGATGTAATATCTCTTTATTCGTCATGATTGGCTAGTACAGGAATAAAACATTATTTTCTGTGTTTGTCTAATGTAAGCATCCATTCAGCACACTTAATTGTATACAAGGAGAAACACGAAGTACCTCTGTTCCCGGCCCCTGCGGCACGCCTCTTCCATCCGACTGCGTCGCCTTCCATATTCTTCTCCGGTGGGGAATACAGTTATTCACGTTCGCTGTTCTTTCGAGCAAGTGTCCGAGTTTTTTTTCTTCAAAATCGTACTCTTGGGTCCTTATATGACGCGCGTGTGGTTCGTGTAGGTAGTAAAGTATGCTGATAAATATCCTAGTGGCAGTGTTTAAACGTTTTATTTCCATTGGTACGAATTTTGTCATTGCTTCATTACATAAACAGCGGAAGACCATTGGAGGATCTTCCCCATCTTCTGTAATGTTGATAAAAATAATTCCAAAATGTCTACTGAGAAAGAAAATGGAGTATGCAATCATAAAAGTAATGCTCAAAATAAATCAATAAAAATATTATTCTAACAAAACGCTCAAGTACGGTAAAGAAATCACAGAATCAGAGAGGTGAAACACAGCCCTAATACCGAAAATTCCACACAGACACGTTGGTAAATTACTTTCCTTAGTTTTGCTGAAATTTTTATTTCAAGCTTTACTTTAATCATTTGCAGAGCTTTATTATGGATCATCATTAATGAAAGACCGTGGAATGACTGTTCAGCCAAAAATAGACGGCAACGAAAGAATGCACTACTAAGCCTTTACCGCGGCTTCGATTCCATAAAATTCATTGCTATTCTGTGAGACGCCTGCGTCGTTGGGCTGGAGAGGCCGACGTCTTCGCCTGACATGTCCCAGGCCTTCATCAGGCAGTGACAGACGAAAGTGCAGTGAATTAAATGCCCCGGTGACCTAAGGAAGCCACACTGCCCTGAGGACAGCCTGCGACATGTTCAGGCGAAACGTTGGCCTCATCAGCTAACGACGCGGGCGTCTCTCGGCGGCCAGAATATTTGCAACGAAAGAGTGGTGAGAAGCGGCCTCGGACGCGAGTCGCCGCTCGGGCGAATGCGTAAGCCCCGACGCGGCGGCGCGGTGCGAGCATGCGAGGCCCAGTTCTTGCAAAGCGATCAGACTTCAACTCGGAACATACTAGTTGAAACGCTCTTTTTTAAAGATAATAGCCAGCATCACCCGGAACAGTGCAGAGCCGCCTGAAGGGTTTCACGCGCGGTTTTTTGATGATTTTTGGCCGATTCAAACCCAGAAATCTATTTTCAATTGGAAAGTATTAATACACTTTTTGTTTAAAAAAAGTATGGGAACATTTTGGGCGGCGTTTTAAAATCTTGTGTGGTTTTCCTGCGCGTCAAGACATCGTTAAATGCAGTGTGAACTCCATGATTCGCCATTCTCGAATACGAAAAATCAGCCGCCGAATAATTTTAAACACGATGGTTCGTTTTGAGTGAATTCCAAGTATTATAAGGAAAACGAAATTTGCATGATTTTAAATCATATCATAAGAACCACCGGTGACCGAAAACTCAAGTGATAGAATTCCACGCAACCACGCGAAGGAACGAGCTGCCTGCGGTTGGCCGCAGAGGGCGGAAAAAGAGGGATACGGCCGTGATGGCAATGGCGGAGGCTGCGAATCCGGCGTTGGCCTCTCGCCGGTATAGAGAGATTACTGTAAGAAGGAACCGCTTTGACAGCTACTGCTTGGCTAACGTTGGGCAACGAAACTGCAGATTATGTTCATGCGCTTCATCTGCGTCAATGTGTTTCGTTGCAGTTGGCTCATTGTGAAAACCTTTCACAATGCCATCGTCGACATGACATCATTTGTTCGCATTCTGTCAAACTGTCCCGTGTTAGAGTAACTTCTCTAAAACAATGTGGGATACCACACCAGTGGCGTTCCTTAAGATCCATAGCGCTACCGCCGGCGCGGCGTGGTCCCTAAACGAACGCTAACTCTTACAGATTCGCGTGCAACGTAGTGCGGATTTAAGGTACACTCCGAAAATACGGGGTCCGTGCCACTTTGTTGTTAGAGTGGGAAAACATAGAAAGTACCTGACCGTGGCGTGCCTGGAGGCCTAGTCAGTCTCTTCTGGCGAATAACACCACGCAGCGGTCCTCAAATGACTCCCGCCCCACACAGGGCCACCGGTGACGTCAGCGAATACGCTTGCTTACAAGCCACCGTGAGGGCGCTGGCTCCGAAGCAGAGGAGAGCAACAATGGAAAACAGAATGTTCAGTGGCGCGTCCGGCTGTCTGGTTGCATTTAAAAAGCTGTGTTCTGCTGTAGAGACAATGGAAATCGCGTGTGTTGCCTGGTTAGTGACATTCGCCACTGAGTCAGCTGCGCGAGTCTCTCTTTTTAAAATCGATTCTTCCCAGCAGACTCCGATTCTTAGTGGCGGCGCCGTGTTAGTAGGGACCCTTTGGCGGCGGTCACAGAGGCAGTCGATTTTGGCCAAATTTTGGACTGTCGTGCTGTTGTGACGTTGAGACTTTTCGTTTCAATACACATGGAAATGTGGAAAATCGAATGACATCTTTCGGCCGGCGTCGAAAAACAATTGGCTTGCGAGCTTTCGTTTGATATCGTCCGTTCGACGCGGCCCGCCGAAATTTCGTCCCAAAATCGCTTTCCACTGTGAGCCACCGCCTAAAAAAGTTCGTAGAGGTAAAGGCGGCCCCACACATTCTGCATTGGCGAGCAGCGACGGCACTGCTCGCCCAGTCCGAACAGCGTGATGTGTTCTGGCGAATGTCCTCCTTTGATGTATCCTAAAGGCGCGGCTCCACACATTCTGCCACTCGCGACAGCGAGCTACCTGCTCGCCCCCAATCCTGAAACAGTTGGACGTGTCGATTAAATGTTCGCGTCCCTTTGACGTGTCCTTAAGGCCCGACACGCGGTGGGTTACCGAAGTTTTGGCGCTCGGCGAATGGAAGCAATCCGTCGATACTACTCGAGGATTCGCGAATGCCGCACGTGTGGAAACCGCTTTACGGAGGCCTCATTAGCTGAAAGAGGTAGGGTAGGAGGAGGCGGCTGCGCGGCGGCCGCGCGGCAAGGCGTGACGGGCGAGAGGCCCGGCAGCAGCGCCGCGGGGCACCGACACATTCTGCATCATTGGGACCCTAATTCCCGAACAGCTGACGTATTCGGTGAATGTCCGCTCCTAAGACGTGGTCGTAAAGGCCGACACGCCTGGGGTTACCGTTACGTTCCGCGCTCGATGAATCGTAGCAACCGTCACAACTAATCGGATTCGCGCGAGCGGTTTGCTCGGCATTTCGCCGATCCGAGCGCCCTACGCAGGCCTGCAGTGAAGCCGTAGAGGTAGGGGTAGAAGTGAGGCGGCGCCGGCCGCGGCCGGCGAGCGTGGCGGCGGCGGCGGCGTCGCCGTGAGCCCGGAGCGGCGCGGCGGCGGCGCGAGCCCGGCGGTCCAAAGGCGGGGGGCGGCGGCTGCAGCGGCGGCGGCGCGGCGTGCGTTGCAGCGCTGTCTTCTTAGGTGGTCCTTGCGCCGAAGCGTCTTGGCCTGCAGCAAGGCGCACGCGAACGGGCGCCGCCACGAAGTGGATGCGCTTGTGGCGCGTCAGCTCCTCGTTGCGCGTGAACGTCTTGCCGCACGACGCCGCCCCTCGCAGCGGAACGGCCGCTCCCCTGCGCACACAACACAAAGCAACGCGCGTCACTCGCCGCCTCCTACAACGCGCCAAGCGCAACGAGGAAGGAAGCTCGCGATAACCAAAGTCGGAATCTTTTTCTATTTACTTTGGCTGTCCGGGTGACGCCGCGTTCATGGCGAAGGGCCGACGTTTCGCGTCCATTCTGCGACCTTCCTCAGGGCGAAAGCCATGGGACGGCGTCCGTTCGCCTGGACCGCGGCGTCACCGCGACAGCCAAAGTAAATACTGACTCCGGCCGCGGAAGCTACCTCTCAAAATCTTGACTACTTGCCTACTGTCCTCCTATTACCAAATTAGAGACTATAAACTATAAAAGGAAGGAATATTAATTTTAACAACGACATTTAGTACTTGTTAATATTCACCGGTCTGTTATTGTTCATTCACGATTGTTCTATTTGGCCTTTATTTTAACTATTGTAGAGTTTACATAATAACACTATTGTTAATCATTCGTATTAGCTTTTATTGCGACAGTTTGGAGAACTATTGTCCTTAATCATCAGTATAAACAAATAATATTTACTTTTGGACAATTGATTATTGACTGATGAGGGTAAAATTAGTTCTCGAAAACTGTCACAATAAAATCTAATACAGAATGATACATAGTGTTATTATGAAAACACTACAATATTTTAAAATAAAGGTGTTAATAACTAAAGGGCCAAATAGAACAATCATGAACGACATTTAGTGTATTATTTACCTCTTGGATTATAAAATTCTAAATACCTTTAACAAGTAACTTCTGGATCAATGACACCCCCATTTCGATCAGATTTTTGTCTAGTTTCACTGATCCTTGAGCAAATGCTGTAGTGGGTCTTGTTATGCTTCTGACATAAATGTAACTTCAAATTCACTCTCTCCCAAACCAAGTTTCACCACTGTTTTTAAACTATTTCTGACGTAAATAAATAAATAAATCAAGTGAGGATTAATCTTGGATTCTCCGACTTCTCCTGTATCACCTTTTTTTTACAATAGTCTTTATAACAATTACATGCTGTTGAAAAACTTCAGTTTACACAAAAGAGAGGTGTTTTTGATACGAAAAATAAAAGACAGTTAAACATTTTTTTGTTAAAGTTAGAATTAGGAAAGTTTTAAGTATATAAAGTATTATTTATCCACATATCTAACTGTTTCTGTAGCAATTTTAGTGTAAAAAAACATGATGGAAGAATTTTTGTGTTGACTTTCGTCATTTTTGAGACTATTCGGAATTTGCTCTCTGCTGTCTCTCAATTCTCCGATAATCGACAGTTATTGTAAATGGGAAGTTTATGGAACAGTGTATTATATTTATGTGACTGGCAGTCAATAACCTTCATCAGGCGCACATGAAATATGAAAGGACCTTCAGTACGACTAAACAGTGGGTTCCGTTAATAGCGTTAAATATTGAACATTTGTGTACAAAATTCATATGGAAATAAAGCTACAATTTTTACAATTTAAAAGAAATATTAATATAACTTTTAAATATCTATAAACACCAAATTCAATTTTCTTAACGTTATTGAGGCATATTATCAACACTCGCCTTAACGAGCACATTAGCGCGCTTATGCCCCAATCGATTCCTTTGGTCCTCGTATCGAACATAATATTGGACCAGATCTTGTGTCAGATTAAAGAAGAAAGCAATAACTACTGGACTGCGAATAAGAATAATTACAAAAAGCAAATCATTCTGCTTACTTTACCATCTCAAGTGAGGCAAAATTGAACTCATTAAGATATTCTTGCCCAATTGTGAGAGGGGCATTCCTGATCTTATATTAGGAAACAAACATTTCGCTAGTTTCAAATTAAAGAAAATTAAACAGTTATTAATTATTCTTACTTCTACGTTCTTCTTGCACAATAAACTTGTTCAATGCTGAAGAAAAATAAAAGTGATGTTTAAAGTTATGAACAACGTTCCTGATTTGCTACATTTAACGTCTTGTCCGGCGTTCGTTGCAAAAAATTTTTTAAGATTCAATGTAATGACCGTGTAACATTATCATAAAGGTTTCCAATAATGCTCATTAATAACTTTGATATGTACATCCGTGTTTCTGGGTACTTCGTTCCATAGCTTCCGCTATGAATATCAGTTGAAATATATATTTAAAGTTTGAATATTTTCATATTGAATATATGAGAAATAAAGTAATATTTGTAAACTACAAAACAATATTCCAGTACTGGAATACAGGATAAAGATTCAGGGCGTGCTGCCATACTGTTTACTGAATAAATTATCAGCGCACGAAGTAAACAGATGAAGTTTGAAACACTTGAGTTTTTATGTTTTGTGTTATTCCACAATTCTTCTGAAGTGTTTCAATTAATTGAAAAATCCATTGTTCCTCAAATGTTCAGATTCAGTTTCTTGTGAAATTCGTTATATATAGGTTTCATTCATGTGATATTCTCTTCAACTTGTTAATGATTAAGAAAGGGCATCCACTTGGATTAATTTTTGGCCTAGCCTGTCGACCTCAGTAGGTAAAACATACAATCAAAGACAACACAGAAGTCTCAGTACTCACAAAGAATGTCGATATTTGAGGAGTTTGGAACTATTACATAAAGATGATGTTCAGTATTTCATAATTTTTGCTACTAAAATTTGTAAAACTAAAAAGTTACACGTTTCCGTAACTATGTTAAATTTTGTTTCCTTCCTTTAATTTTGTCAGCAGGTACATTTCATATGCCCTATAATGACATATGGTGTCAGTGGTCATAATTGGAAAGTAATACGTTATCGTTCTTCGTTTTTTCGTTACTGCTTACTTCTTAATTTGAATTTTATATTTTCTATCATTTCAAAGAAGACCAGCGATTATTTCGAGTTTTTAATTTTTTTATAAGTTTAGTAATAAAATTGTACATATCAAGCAGTGTTTCTAGACTTCTTAGGTGTGTATATTGAAACAAAGTTGTTTTTAGTCGTGATGGAACTTAATTTTACAATTTTTAGTGTCATGTTTAACACTTAGACCAAAACTATTATTCGTGGAAAAAAAAGGTTTTCTTTGCATAAAATTAAATGTGGTAAGTGGATGCCTACATTACATTAAGCGCAGAAAAATAATGTTTTAGTACTGTACTAGCCAATCATGACGAATAAAGAGATATTACATCGTGTTTCTTGACTATCGCATCAAGCAAACCCGAACTGCAACATATTTATGATTAACCACAACTCCATTTTTCTCTCTGTATAATTTGGAATTAATTTTTTAATCAGCATTAAAGAAGAAGGGGAGGTCCTACAATGCCCTTCCGTGTTTATGTAATGAAGCAATGATGAAATTCGCACAAATGGAAATAAAAGTTAAACACTGCCACTAGGGTATTTATCAGCAAATTTAAACTACCTCAACGACGACACGACGACAACAAGAGTAATCAAGTCACAAGAGAACACGATTTGAAGAAAAAAGCTCGGAGGACACTCACTCGATAAACTAGCGAAACGTGAATGACCGTATTCTCCACCGGAGAAGAATATGGAGGGCGCGCAGACATATGGACAGAGGCGTGCCGCAAGGGGCGCGGGACCGAAGGTACTTCGTGTTCTCTTTGTTATCAATTAAGTGTGAGCTGAATGGATGCTTACATTAGACAAGAGCACAAGAAAATAATGTTTTTATTTCCGTGTAGCCTCGCAATTATGAACGAAATAAATAGAATTTATATTGCGTTCCAAACTATCGCTCAAGTCGAACCGAATTGCAACATCATTTATGATTGCATACTATTTTCTTTCTCAGTAGAACATTTTGGAATTATTTTTATCAACATTTACAGAAAAAGAAGGGAAGATGCCTCCAATGCTCTTCCGCTGTTTTATGTAATGAAAGCAATGACAAAATTCGTACCAATGAAATAAATCGTTTTTAAACAACTGCGCACTAGGACTATTTATCAGCAAACTTTAACTACCTACAGGAACCACACGCGGCGTCATATAAGGACACTGTATCCACAAGAGTACGATTTTAAGAAAAAACTCGGACACTTACTCGAGAGGACAGCTTATCGTGAATGACCGTATTCCCCACCGGAGAAGATATAAGCCGGCGACGCAGACGGATGGAAAGAGGCGTGCCGCAGGCCGGACCAAGAGTACTTCGTGTTCTCCTTGTATACAATTAAAATGTGCTGAATGGACGCTTACCATTAGACAAACACAGGAAAATATGTTTTATTTCTGTACTAGCCAATTCATGAACGAATAAAGAGATATTACATCGTGTTACAAAAACTATCGCTTCAAGCGGAACCGAATTTGCAAAACATAATT
>BOPP01000057.1:840570-863333 GCA_017312745.1 Gryllus bimaculatus
TGCTTGAAAAATTAATCCACGAATTTATAATCATTAACAAACCTCTCAGAAATTCATCGTCCTATCATTATTAAATTACACCGTTTGGCAAAGAATACAAACGCCTGTATATAGTAACTGTTCAGCAAAGCCATAAGAGAGTGGTAGATTTGAGATTTATATGGTCAAAAAATAGTAAAAACGTATGTGGGAGAAGATCATCTGCGTACGTTTTCTTGAGTTCAAGAATCCCTTCCCACCTTTTTAAATACAAATTGTTAGAAGATGAGTAAAAGTTCAAGATAATTAAATAAATAAAATTAAAATTAAAAAACGCGAGATTAGCAACATTTAAAAAACTAAACATTTTTATGACAAAATAATAGAAAACGTATTTGCAGCGGTAAACAAACTGCAGATTTGATTATTCTGCATTGATAACAAAATGGTAACTCCCCCTTATCTCTGTAAAACTTTGTGTTTCTAATCGGACATTTTTAAAAGACCTCTTCTTGGGATAATCTCAGAAACTTTTTGAATGCTGTAAATTTTATGATAAAAATATTTTATTTAAGATAAGCATTCCGAACAAGAATAAAAATAAATTCAATAAAAGACGTCACGATACCAGGCTACTCTCTTTCTCCAAATGCATGATTTCTGAGAGTCGCGGTTCTACCGTGTCGCCGAAGTGAGGTGGTTCGCGCGTCGCACTGTGCGCGGGCGCCCCCGGGCGACGGCTCCCGCCCCCGCGGCGCCTTTCAAGCGCCGCATTCCGCGCGGGCGGCCGTTCATTCTCGCCTCGCGCCCCCACGATCGCCCGCGCCCTCGCCCGCGCCCGCGCCCAGGAATTCGCCTTTGAGACGAGGCCTCGCGATGGCGATAAAGAAGCGGCTGGCCTCGGGGGCGTATTATGACACTCACACCAAGTGGCCCGGACCCCGGCCCCTGCGGCACGCCTCTTCCATATGTCTGCGTCGCCCTCCATATTCTTCTCCGGTGGGGAATACGGTCATTCACATTCGCTGTTCTTTCGAGTAAGTGTCCGAGTTTTTTTCTTCAAAATCGTACTCTTGTGATAAGTGTCCTTATATGACGCGCGTGTGGTTCGTGTAGGTAGTAAAGTATGCTGATAAATATCCTAGTGGCAGTGTTTAAACGTTTTATTTCCATTGGTACGAATTTTGTCATTGCTTCATTACATAAACAGCGGAAGAGCATTGGAGGATCTTCCCCTTCTTCTGTAATGTTGATAAAAATAATTTCAAAATGTCTACTGAGAAAGAAAATGGAGTATGCAATCATAAATATGTTGCAGTTCGGTTTGCTTGACGCGATAGTTTTTGGAACACGATGTAATATCTTTTTATTCGTCATGATTGGCTAGTACAGGAAAAAAACATTATTTTCTGTGTTTGTCTAATGTAAGCATCCATTCAACACATTCCATCCTCTTCCATATGTCTGCGTCGCCCTCCATATTCTTCTCCGGTGGGGAATACGGTCATTCACGTTCGCTGTTCTCTCGAGTGAGTGTCCTCCGAGCTTTTTTCTTCAAAATCGTTCTCTTGTGATTGATACTCTTGTGTCGCTCGTGTCGTTCGTTGAGGTAGTTAAATTTGCTGATAAATACCCTAGTGGCAGTGTTTAACCTTTTTATTTCCATTTGTGCGAATTTCGTCATTGCTTCATTACATAAACAACGGAAGGGCATTGTAGGACCTCCCCCTTCTTCTTTAATGCTGATAAAAATAATTCCAAAATTTATACAGAGAGAAAATGGAGTGTGTAATCATAAATATGTTGCAGTTCGGTTTGCTTGATGCGATAGTTAAGAACACGATGTAATATCTCTTTATTCGTCATGATTGGCTAGTACAGTAATAAAACATTATTTTCTGCCTTAATGTAATGTAGGCATCCATTCACCACATTTAATTTTATACAAAGAAAACCTTTTTTTCCTCGAATAATAGTTTTGGTCTAAGTGTTAAACATGACACTAAAATTGTAAAATTAAGTTCCATCACGACTAAAAACAACTTTGTTTCAATAAATACACACCTTAAGAAGTCTAGGAAACACTGCTTGATATGTACAATTTTATACTAAACTTATGAAAAAATTAATAAACTCGAAATAATCGCTGGTCTTCTTTGAAATGATAGAAAATATAAAATTCAAATTAAGAAGTAAGCAGTATACGAAAAAACGAAGAACGAATAACTAATTACTTTCCAATTATGACCACTGACACCATATGTCATTATGGGCATAGAAATGTACCTGCTGACACAATTAAAGAAGGTAACAAAATTTAACATAGTTACGGGAACGTGTAACTTTTTAGTTTTCAATTTAGTAGCAAATTATGAAATACTGAACATCATCTTTATGTAATAGTTCCAAACTCCTCAAATATCGACATTCTTTGTGAGTACTGAGACTTCTGTGTTGTCTTTGATTGTATGTTTTACCTACTGAGGTCGACAGGCTAGGCCAAAAATTAATCCAAGTGGATGCCCTTTCTTAATCATTAACAAGTTGAAGAGAATATCACATGAATGAAACCTATATATAACGAATTTCACAAGAAACTGAATCTGAACATTTGAGGAACAATGGATTTTTCAATTAATTGAAACACTTCAGAAGAATTGTGGAATAACACAAAACATAAAAACTCAAGTGTTCACAACTTCATCTGTTACTCGTGCGCTGATAATTTATTCAGTAAACAGTATGCAGCACGCCCTGAATCTTTATCCTGTATTCCAGTACTGGAATATTGTTTTGTAGTTTACAAATATTACTTTATTTCTCATATATTCAATTATGAAAAATATCAAACTTTAAATATATATTTCAACTGATATTCATAGCGGAAGCTATGGAACGAAGTACCAGAACACACGGATGTACATATCAAGTTATATTAAATGAGCATTATTGGAACCTTTATGATAATGTACACGGTCATTACATTGAATCTTAAAATTTTTTGCAACGAACGCTGACAGACGTTAAATGTAGCAAATCAGGAACGTTGTTTCATAACTTTAAACATCACTTTTATTTTTCTTCAGCATTGACAAGTTTATTGTGCAAGAAGAACGTAGAAGTAAAGAATAATTAATAACTGTTAATTTCTTTAATTTGAAACTAGGAAAATGTTTGTTTCCTAATATAAGATCAGGATGCCCGTCTCACAATTGGCAGATATCTTAATGAGTTCAATTTTGCTCACTTGAGATGGTAAATAAGCAGAATGATTTGCTTTTGTAATTATTTCTTATTCGCAGTCCAGTAGTTATTGCTTTCTTCTTTAATCTGACACAAGCTCTGGTCCAATATATATTAGATACGAGGACCGAGGATCGATTGGTGCATAAGCGCGCTAATGTGCTTAAGGCGATGTTCGATAATATGCCTTAATAACGTTAAGAAAATTTAATTTGTGTTTATAGATATTTAAAAGTATATTAATATTTCTTTTTAATTGTAAAAATTGTTAGCTTATTTCCGTATGAATTTTGTACACAAATGTTCAATATTTTAACGCTATTAGCGGAACCCGCTGTTTAGTCGTACTGAAGGTCCTTTCATATTTCATGTGGCCCTGATGAAGTTTATTGACTGCCAGTCACATAATATACACTCTTTCATAAACTTCACATTTACAATAAACTGTCGATTATCCGCGGAATTGAGAGACAGCAGAGCAGCAAATTCCGAATAGTCCAAAAAATGACGAAAGTCAACACAAAATTCTTCCATCATGTTTTTTTACACTAAAATTGCTACAGAAACAGTTAGATATGTGATAAATAATACTTTTATATACTTAAAACTTTCCTATCTAACTTTTAACAAAAAAATGTTTAACTGTCTTTATTTTTTCGTATCAAAACACCTCTCTTTTGTGTAACTGAAGTTTTTCAACAGCATGTAATTGTTATAAACACTATTGTAAAAAAAGGGATACAGGAGAAGTCGGAGATATCCAAGATTAATCCTCACTTGGTTTATTTATTTATTTACGTCAGAAATAGTTTAAAACAGTGTGAAACTTGGTTTGGGGAGAAGTTAATTTGAAGTTACATTTATTTCCAGAAGCATAACAAGGACCCACTCAGCATTTGCTCAAGGATCAGTGAAACTAGACAAAAATCTGATCGAAATGGGGTGTCATTGATCCAGAAGTTACTTGTTAAAGGTTATTTAGAATTTTATAATCCAAGAGGTAAATAATACACTAAATGTCGTTCATGATTGTTCTATTTGGCCCTTTAGTTATTAACACCTTTATTTTAAATATTGTAGTGTTTTCATAATAACACTATGTATCATTCTGTATTAGCTTTTATTGCGACAGTTTCGAGGAACTATTTTACCCTCAGCGTCAATAATCATTGTCAAAGTAAATATTATTTTTTTATAACCTGATGATGAGGACAAATAGTTCCTCCAAACTGTCGCAATAAAAGCTAATACAGAATGATACATAGTGTTATTATGTAAACTCTACAATAGTTAAAAAAGGTCTAAAGGGCCAAATAGAACAATCGTGAATGAACAATAACAGACGCGTGTATATTAACAAGTTACTAAATGTCGTTGTTAAAATTAATATTCCTTTCCTTTTATAGTTTATAGTCTCTAATTGTATAGAGACAGTAGTGCAGTAGTAAAGATTTTTGAGAGGGTAGGCTTCCGCGGCCGGAGTCAGTATTTACTTGGCTGTCCGGGTGACGCCGCGTCCATGGCGAACGGACGCGTCCATGGCATTTCGCCCTGAGGAAGGTCGCAGAATGGCGACCGAAACGTCGGCACCTCCTCCATGGACGCGGCGTCACCCGGAGAGCCAAGTAAATAGAAAAGATTCCGACTTGGTTAAAGGCGAGCTTCCTTTCCTCGTTGCGCTTGGCGCTTGTAGGAAGGCGGCGAGTGACGCGCGTGTGCTTTGTGTGTGTGCGCAGGGGAGCGCCCGTTCCGCTGCGAGGCGGCGTCGTGTGGCAAGACGTTCACGCGCAACGAGGAGCTTACGCGCCACAAGCGCATCCACTCGGGCGCGCGCCCGTTCGCGTGCGCCTGCTGCGGCAAGCGCTTCGGCCGCAAGGACCACCTCAAGAAGCACGCGCGCACGCACGCCGCGCCGCCGCCGCTGCAGCCGCCGCCGCCCCCGCGACCTTTTGGCGCCGGGCTTCGCCCCGCCGCCGGCGCCGCTCACGGGCTCACGGCGACGCCGCCGCCGCCGCCACGCTCGCCGCCGCGGCCGCGCCGCCTCCTTCTACCCCTACCTCTACGGCTACTGACGGCGCTGCGTAGGCGCGCTCGGATTCGGCGAATGCCGAGCAACCGCTCGCGAATCCGATTAGTGTGACGGTTGCTTACGATTCATCGAGCGCGAACGTAACGGTAACCCCGGCGTGTCGCGCCTTTACACACGTCTTAAGGAGCGGACATTCACCGAATACCTCAGCGTTCGGGATTAGAGGTCCAATGAATGCAGAATGTGTCGTCCGCCCCCGGCACTGCTGCCGGGCCTCTCGCCCGCACGCCTTGCCGCCGCGGCCGCCGCGCAGCCGCCTCCTCCTACCCTACCTCCTTCAGGCTAAGAGGCCTCCGTAAAGCGGTTCCACACGTGCGGCATTCGGCGAATCCTGAGTAGTATCAACGGATTGCTTCCAGATTCGCCGAGCGCCAAACGTTCGGTAACCCACCGCGTGTCGGCCTTTAGGACACGTCAAAGGGAGCGAACATTTATCGAACACGTCAACTGTTCAGGATTGGGCGAGCAGTAGCTCGCTGGTCGGCGAGTGCAGAATGTGTGGAGCCGCCTTTAGGATACATCAAAGGAGCGAACATTCGCCGAACACATCAGCTGTTCGGGACTGGGCGAGCAGTAGCTCGCTGCTCGGCCAATGCAGAATGTGTGGGGCCGCCTTTACCTCTACGACTTTTTTAGGCGGTGGTCACAGTGGAAGCGATTTGGGACGAAATTTCGGTCGGCCGACGTCGAACGGACGATATCAAACGAAAGCTCCGGCAGCCAATGTTTTCGACGCCGCCGAAAGATGTCATTCGATTTTCCACATTTCCATGTGTTTGAACGAAAAGTCTCACGTCACAACGCATCGACAGTCCAAAATTTGGCCAAAATCGACTCCTCTGTGACCGCCGCCAAGGTCCCTTCACACGGCGCCGCCACTCAGAATCGTGAGTCTGCTGGGAAAGAATCGATTTTAAAAGAGAGACTCGCGCAGCTGACTCAGTGGCGAATGCCACTAACCAGCAACACACGCGATTCCATGTCTCTACCAGCAGAACACGCTTTTAAATGGCACCAGACCAGCCGGACGCGCCACTGAACATATCTGTTTTCATGTTGTCTCCTCTGCTTCGGCAGCCAGCGCCCTCAGCGGTGGCTGTGTAGCAAGCGGTTCGGTGACGTCACCGGTGGCCCTGTGTGGAGGCGGGAGTCATTTGAGGAACCGCTGCGTGGGTGGTTATTCCGCCAGAAGAGACTGACTAGCCTCCAGGCACGGCCACGGTAGTACTTTCTATGTTTCCCCCACTCTAACACAAAGTGGCCACGGACCCCGTATTTTCGGAGTGTACTTAAATCCGCACTACCGTTGCACGCGAATCTGTAAGAGTTAGCCGCCGTTAGGGACCACGGCCGCGCCGGGGTAGCGCTATGGATCTTAAGGAACGCCACCTGGTGTGGCTATCCCCACATTGTTTTAGAGAAGTTACTCTAACACGGGACCAGTTTGACAGGATGCGAAACAAATGAATGTCATGTCGTACGATGGCATTGTGAAAGGTTTACAAATGAGCCAACTGCAAACGAACACATTGACGAATGAGCGCATGAACATAATCTGCAGTTTCGTTGCCAACCGTAGCCAAGCAGTAGCTGTCAAAGCGGTTCCTTCTTACAGTAATCTCTCTATACCGGCGAGAGGCCAACGGCCAGGATGTCGCAGCCTCCGCCATTGCCATCACGGCCGTATCCGCCTCTTTCTCTCCGCACCTCTGCGGCCACCGCAGGCAGCTCCGTTCCTTCGCGTGGTTGCGGTGGAACTTCTATCACTTGAGTTTCGGTCACCGGTGGTTCCTTATGATATGAATTTAATTCAATGCATTTTCGTTTTTCTTATATACTTGGAATTCACCAAAACGAACCATCGTGTTTAAAATTATTCGGCGGCTGGATTTTTCGTATTCGAGATGCGAATCATGGAGGTTCCACTGCATTTAACGTGTTCTTGACGCGCAGGAAACCACACAAGATTTAAAACGCCCAAAATGTCCCCAATATTTTTTTAAAAAAATGTATAATACTTTCCAATTGAAAATAGATTTCTGGGTTTGAAATCGGCCAAAAAATTCATCAAAAAACGCGCGTGAACACCTTCAGGCGGCTCTGACTGTTCCGGGTGATGCTGGCTATTATCTTTAAAAAAGAGCGTTCAACTAGTATGTTCCGAGTTGAAGTCTGATCGCTTTGCAGAACTGGGCCTCGCATGCTCGCACCGCCGCCGCCGCCGCGTGGGCTACCGCAATTCGCCCGAGCGGCGACTCGCGTCCGAGGCCGCTTCCTCAACCACTCTTTCGTGCAAATAATTCTTGGCCGTCCGAGAGACGCCGCGTCGTTAGCTGAGAGGCCAACGTTTCGCCTGACATGTCGCAGGCTTCCTCAGGGCAGTGAGGCTTCCTTAGGTCACCGGGGCATTTAATTCACTGCACTTTCGTCTGTCACTGCCCTGATGAAGCCTGCGACATGTCAGGCGAAACGTCGGCCTCCCAGCCAACGACGCGGCGTCTCACAGATAGCCAAGAATTTATGGAATCGAGCCGCGGAAGCTTACGTGTGCATTCTTTCGTGCCGTCTATTTTGGCTGAACAGTCATTCACGGTCTTTCATAATGATGATCATAATAAGAGCTCTGCAAATGATTAAAGTAAGCTTGAAATAAAATTTCAGGACAAACAAGGAAAGTATTTAACAAACGTGTCTGTGTGGAATTTTCGGTATAGGGCTGTTTCACCTCTCTGATTCCTGTGATTTCTTTACCGTACTGAGCGTTTTGTAGAATTAATATTTATTTATTTATTTATTTGAGCATTACTTAAAAAGTCCTCCCTTACATTCATAGGTATGGTACGTGCATTTAGTTTGGCTTCTCCAGAGACCTCCAATATGTAGAAAACATTGCAGAGCCCGGCAGATAAACGATACCAGCACATTTATGGGCATTAATTGCCCTTTAATTACACATGTCCATGTGTTTGTTCGAAACATGTTGCTTATGTGAGATTTCTAAATATTTAATTGTTTGCGACGGGCAGGAAGCTTCATGAAATTCGTTGTCTTTCCACAATGCAGATTACGCCTGGAATACTACTTTTCTGAAAGAATTCAGTACAAAATTAGTAACACATTTTTGGGGTAAAAATGCTGTTTCTCTATTTTCTAGTTATCAGCTTTCTCCTAAAACCCTCGGTTTAAAATTTATTTATTTCATTATTAATTCCATATTTCTTACAAAATCGGATCGCTTCGATTATCTCGAATACCGTCACTTTCTAAGCAAGAGTGAAAAGTTATTTTTAAGAATATAGAAGTCGGTTTCATTTACAGAAAAGCTCTCCTGATCGCACAACAGGCGGAGCGAAATATCCGCCACACAGATTAATAATATAACACGTTAGCTTCGTTTCGCTTAAAGCTCAAGAAACCAGAAAATAATTAACACGCATTTAGAAAATGAGTGATTTTGAAACTTTCAGCAAATATATCTAGTAGTTTTGGTAGTTTCATTTCATCAATCTTTTCGCAAAGGTGACAGTGATATAATAGAAAGAATATGAGCGATAATTTTTAAATCATGAAAAATGGATATCATTTACATGTGTTCCACATTTATTTTTAAGCCCCTTTTTTAACGAGAGTAGTAGCCTAGAAAGGTTTATAATATGTAGTTTTAGAGCATAAACTTCAAGGCTCGTCATTAACTCAGATATCTCCTTTCATTCAATAGTGTAAAATATTCATTAATTGTTGGTTGTTTAATAATTAACAAAACTCATTCTCTTTAGTTCTGAGGTGGTTACCTCGCTATGTATGCAATTGTGCTTTTGAATCAATCCTAAAAGCAAAAAGATAACAAGATAGGGAAAACGAATAGCTGAAGGCATCCTTTTAAATATGACTGATACGCAGTAACAGTAGTATTTGATTTATAAAATTGTAGGTCCCAGAACGCTCTTCAAATTAATTTATAATTCAATTGAAAATGTTAAATATTTATAATGTCTTTGAATAATTCGAGAATAACTCTCGAGATACCCGAACGTCATTCTGTCTCGTTCAGCCAGAAATCAAGCTCTGAATAAAAGCAAAGCGTCCTTATTTATTCCAGAATGGAAAGAAATGGAGGACAACACTAATAATACTTAAGAGAACCTACGCTTACAGAAATTTATATAATATATGCGAGATCATGAAAATGAATTAAACATTTTCTATTGTGCCAAAAGTATAGCCAACAACTCGCTTTAGCATTTTATATCAAAATGACTTGAAAAGTATTTCCTGAAAACAAAAGTTTTTCCAGTTTCCTGCGCGTGGCACTCTGCAAAGGTCGGCGGAGCCTATTGTGAGCTTTCTTTCTAAAATTCATTATCTTAAACATTTTAATTACATTATTAGGAGTGGACACATGAATTATTTGAGGTTACTGGTGGCATTATTTTATGCAATATAATACTAAATACCTGTGAATTCTCAATTCCGCATTTTAAATGTATACTTCTAAATTTCTATTTGTTCATTAACTTAAGCGTAGTTATAGAATTTTATAGAAATAAAAGATCGCACCAGAAATTCGCTAACGTTAAAAATAAAGTAGAAAGAAAACATTCATATTTTATTTACTTGTAGTAATGACAGCTGAAGCTTCTAAAAAACGTTTATGACAATGAAAATGTTTTAGAAAGAATGCTCACAATTAATAAATGAAGATTTACAGAGGTGGGGTTACTTTTACACGTTGAACAATTTGAGGCACATACGTTGTATATTCGAGGAACAACAGTACCTGATGAGAAGATAATAAAATTGAGCTCTTTTATTGTCAGTGAAATGAAAAAGTTTTCAAAATATATTTTGATATTTTACAAGTACCAAAACTGAGGCTCATTGTGCCTAAAGAATAGTATTTACTGTTCGCTTTCGCGTCACTGATGAGTCATTATAAATTACTGAGGGACTCACGAAAAAGTGCCTCGAATAAAATGAATTCCTGCAATTGAATAATGAGTTTCATAAACGTTTCATTGGAATGATAATGCGATATATTTTCTACAATTGTACATTTTTATAAAATATATATTTGTAAATATCTGTACATATTTTGTTGTTAAATGGTGTATACAAATAAATTTATACGTGTGTTTTGTATATTGTGTATGAGTTTTTACAATATTAATGTACAATTTTTAGAGCAAACTAAGAAAGGTTTCCACAAATCCTTCTTATTCCTTAGTACAAAAATCAGAAACTCCAAATCTTTCTTTCAACTTATTAACTCTCCTTCCTTATTCCTTCCTTCATCTGCGCTTTTATTCTGGTTGAGTGAAGTTTCAATTCTTTGATTTTCTTTCTCTTATCAATCCTCCACCCTGAGGATGTCTGTGAACACGCAAATGCTTAATCATTCGTGCCATTGCATGATTCTGGGTGAAGACATGTTTCAGGAAAATTAAGCTCATTTAGTGTAGTTTTTGTACTTCAATGGTATTCAAAACTCTTCTAGAATGTCAGATTTATTACATTCCATTTCTCCAATAGGACATTTATTGCCAGATTGCTAATACTTGTATGTGTATTTTTTTCATTGAAGTAGATGTTTAGGAGGCTATTTACAGAAATTCCAGCGTTTTAAACCTTCTGTTAAAGAAATTATTTATGGTAATTTTATCCCATGCATAATTGACTTTATGAATATTGGATCAAAAACAGTGGAGGCGCGTAAGGAAACGCAATTTTATTTCACAATCTGTCAATTAAAAGTCTCTCAGGAAAATTGAGATATTTACGAAATTATTTCTATTCTGAAATCATTATCTTTAAGTAATTTGTGTGCATTTCTTGTATTATGATTATCAATGCTGTATATTGAAGAGACAAATGTAGCGGGGTCGATGAAGCAAGAAGTTTTTAATAGGAGTCAATGCAACAAAAGGTTTCAGTATTCCTGCTCTAATGAATGTATTCTACATTTCTTGAATTTTGCTTGCGATGGGTTTGGAAAGTGTTGATCAATAAAAAGGGGACGCACTGCAGTAGAGATCTTATCTTGGTTTTGTATATTAATTCCATGATATTGTACAGTATTAGGCTGTTTCTGTGGTTGTACCCACAGATATACACTTGTTAATTCTGCTGTGTTGAGGATGAAATTGGGAGTGATATAGTGTGAATTTTGAGCTCTTTGCAGCATTCATTTGATCTTTAATATCAGTTTTCGAGATTCAGTACCGATTTTACTCTGAATTTGCCGTCTTTAATTCACACTATTGCTGTCTACCGTCCCAAAATCAATATATGTAGGAATATTTCACCAGTTACATATTATGCTTTTCTCATTGATATCTTGTGAAACATCCTTTGCAGAATGTTCAAGATAAAGAAACAGAAGGAAAACCTTTCGACCAACGTTTAAAGACGTTTCATCATCCTTGCATTAAATTTGGTGTAGAGTAGTAGTGATCGTTCAGCCAAACGTGCTCGTCAATTCGTTGATACACTCTATTTGTTTACCTTTATGTAGGGTTTTCAGTACTATTGTGTACATATTTTATCATAAAAACTTATAATTTATAACAATTATTTTAAAACAAATTACAAATGATGAAGCGGTTTCTTACATTCCACAAAAAGAGGGTCTCGCTGTGATATCAATTTGAGTTATGTAATTTGTGTGTTGTAAAATGGAAAAAATGCCGTCTTGTGCAGTTTTCAACTGAATGAAAATTGAAAAATTTGTCTGTCAGAATAGCCGAGGTTGCTATGATGAGTGCTGCCTCGCTTCGAAAGGTCGCGGGTTTGAATCCCGCCTCGGAATGTTCCCGCCACGGATGTTTGCGCGCGTTCGTGTTGTCGGTACGTGTTTATTCTTACAGTTCTCTCCACAGTTAAAACAATCAGAGGTTGCTATATGACCAAGATGTTAAAAAGCGGCCCTAAAATATTGATCAACGTGTGTTAGTAGTTCTATGGCTAAGCCTAATGCTTCCTGCCTCCTTTTATTGTGATAGCTGCCGGAGTCCCAGAGGAAACCAACATAACGAAACAGCAGGAGACGCGCGGGCCTAAACCGGCAGGAGGTACGAGGTCAGCCGATCCTCCGAGATTCCGGGCATCGGCGTAAAGGGCCTTGTTCCCGCTGACATCAACGCCGGCGATAACAAAATGGAGGCCCCGTCCTCGCCGTGCGATGAGAAGCGGGGCGGGGGGTGGCTGCGGGGGGGCGCGCGGAGGCGCTGCGTGACCGAGCGGCGGAGGGGGGGGGGGAGGCTCCCCGCGTAATGACAAACACGCAACGGGGGGAGCCTTTCGACTTCCGAACAAGATAAATGGCGCCGCGGGGGGCGGTCGGAGGGGGGGGGCGGGGGCCGCGGCGCGGCGCGGGGCGTCGCGACGTGTTGGCAAATCCTCGCGGGGGACCCGGACGCTGCGGAGATCGTTAGGAGGGTTCGGATTTTCATGCATCTTCCTCGACGGACGACAGCGGTCTGGAAAACGGCGCGCGCAGCGCGGTTTTCGGAAGTGAGGGGCGGTGAACGCGCCCGGGGGGAGAGGGGCGGGGATAGGGCTATTCCGGACCAACGTTATGATCGCTTTGAAGTTATCAATGCTTCATATATTGGAAAAGTTCCATTATTTGAAGGCGCGGTAATTGGTGGGGTCCATTAAGGTTTGTCGCTTCATATTTTGAGCTCAAATTTCTTAAGTTTTTTCTCTCTCTAAAGGTGTATTATATTTTAAATTTAAATAATCTGACGAGAAACAAGCATAATTCGTATTGCAGCATATTATATATATATATATATATATATATATATATATATATAATATATATATATATATATATATACACATACATACTTTCAAGATAATAATTACTTTTGTTCTCACTTGAATTTCCGGTGTACGGTAAGGTGCAAATAAATTACTGCTCTGAAATACTTGTGTCTACGACGCATTAAAGTTCATTTCACGCACTCGTGAGAATATTTCTGTGCGTTTTATTACGGAAAAAAGTTCTTTAAATTGGTTCTTTACAATAATTTCAACAAAAAGATATGTTTTCTTAAAGAATAATGTATTATACCTGTTACTATAGTAACCAAGACAGTGATAGTATACACTACATTGAGTAGTTTTATGTTATATATTCACTCACAATGGAAAAAGTATTTTGTACTTTTCTCATCAAAAAACATTAATTATTTTAAAACTGAAGAGTGGGAGAGATACGAAGTTCACGGCGAAAACATACATTTCTTTGCGCAGTCGGCTGCCATGCAAATACTTTTTCAGTGGAGAAATGATTCTTCTTATTTTATAGGTAATAATATCAAAGAAAGGGTCTTTCAGAGAACACATACATTTCGGTAAAGGTGTTCCGCAAAATCTAACTTTGAAATGGCTGTTTTAACAAACTCTTGTTTTTATTCGAAATACTATGTTTCATTTCCAACATAATATATCTATTATAGTCGACTATGTTCTGAAGTGGATGTATTACGTTATTTAATCTACAACATTTATTCAGACAGCCTAGTATGAAAATAATGCGACTTTTTCATAAAATATAAGTTACATTTAAATTGCAGTGACTTTATTACCCTTTGTGACAAAGAAGGTGAATATATCATGCATACCCATACACTCGTAATGACCAAAATACCTGAACCGCCCCGAGAAGGAGAAAATTACCACTCGGTATTTATCCAACAAGACTGACAACATAAAAATAATTTACTCGGTTCACTACCCAGATTATTTTAATGGATTAATAATTGAAACTGAAGATATTTGAAATTTGTTCAAAGCACATTGTCTGCTAGCAGGGTTTCCAACTAGGCATCTCCACCAGCGGAGCACCGACCCAGCTGGAACCAGCACATGACTAGTAACCCATCATTTGTTGTAGTGAAGTGTACGTAAGTGTAAGTGTGTAGTAAGGGTGAGGATAGGACAAGGAGAAGAAGGAAGCCTCGTTTCTTAGGTACCGCTCCGGCATTCGTCGGTGAGCTGTGTTAGTGTTAACCCTGCCACCGCTGGACTTCAACCCTCGACCTGCCGGTCAGAGGCACTGCAGTTACATCAAATGATGCGTGAGGCACTCAAGCGGTATTTACATATTAACAACAAAACAGGCCTCTAAGGAACGAGATAACGCCATCTCGATACATCCAATTCGCATCACATCCTCCTGATCGCTTCTGAAAGTGCCGTTGGGGCGCGGGGGTACTTTACGTGCGTAAGGGGCGACGGGCATCGGGAGCCGCCGGGAGCCGGGCCCCGCTGGCGTCCGGGCTGCGCCCATTCAGCCATGCCGTCACAATGGCGGCCCTCCGTCTTCTTCGACTTAGGGGACCTCCGTCCACCGAGATGAGATTCCGTCACCAGCGGCCAGTTGCGGCTCCACGGTTGGGAGTGATAACCTCTCTGCAGGACCCCCCCCCTTCCGAGGACAGTTTTAACAAAAGACGCAATTTCCAATTTGAATAAATAATATAAGTGCCCTTTACAATTATCTTTCGCCAACCTATAGATAAAGAAAACTTCTCAACAACGTTTGATTTTTCAACGCGTATATTGGCTGCTTTGTCATTAACACACATACTATAATTTTCGACACGTATTCTTCTCTCTTTTCGGTGGAAGTTATATTGAAAACTTTATTTTTCAAGAGTACTCTCTCGATGAAAATGAATAATCGGTGATTTTCGGCCGACCACTAAATTGTTTTACGATGGGAAAAAAGTGGGTTCCTTGTGCACAAATACGCTTATCATTATCGAAAGTCAGTAACGAAATAGTCCATTTGAAACATTATAACCAAGTAGTTGAAATATGTTATGTAACAATAGTTCTTTCCCAACAACAATTATTATCACAAAGTGTGACCCAGCAACGATACGGAGAAAATTAATCCTTCCTGACTGTAATGGTGCAATAGCCAAATACTTCCGAAATTCCATGCTAACATATGGTATTCTCCTACATCAATGTAAATTATGTTTACCAAGGTATATGAAACGCAATATATAATTCTCTTTCAGTGCAGAGAAAAATTAATGCAATTGATGATGGTTTTTCAAAAAGAACCCCACATTTTTTCCACGGATAGAGCAAGGGACGCTTAAAAATGGCGCATATCTTATTTTGTATAACTCTCTGAAATTTTGAAAATTGTAAAAGTAAAAATTATGCAAATTAGTACGCGCTATTGTAGCACCAGTAGCTGTTATAGTTTTATTAGACAGAAGGACTAGCCGTACAAAACAACCAATGCCCTTACTCCTCTCGCATCTGGCGAAATGAGAGATCAAGAAAACAAGTGGCAAAACCTATAAATCAGGTGGGATATCGTAAACCGACATTTCTCTAATTTTAGAGACGCACGGGTTCTGAACTGTACTGAATTTGTACTGATATCTTGCTTGACTGAACTGCGTGCTAAACCTCGCAAATATATAAGCTCTTCCCACAATTACCCCTCATTCAGTTGTTCTTTTTCTCTTACTCCCAGCGTCTGTTACTCCTACTGTCCTTTTCTCCAACTGTCTAAAACAACTAGTGGTGCAACAACAGCACATAACTTTCTAACTTTTGCAATTTTTAAAAATTTATAGAATTCAACAAAAATGCGACTTTTTCTGGGCTATCCGGGAGCAAGGCCCTGAGGAACCTGCGACATGTCAGGCGAAACGTCGGCCTCTCAATCCTTATGGATTCGAGGCGCGGAAGCTTACGTGTGCAAAAATGAGACTTGCGCCAGTTTTAAGCGTCCTTTGCTCCATCCGTGGGGAAACAAAAATTAAAGCAGAAACGTGGGTCGTTTTTGAGAAAAAAAATTATCGTGTCACTTGTCACCACGCATTGCAAACACGTGACTTACGTGCTCCGGGCAGCGTGTAGCCCGCCGCAGCGACCGCCTGCGAGGCCTCGTGGACATCGAGAGCCAATGGCCGGGGCTCGACGACCCCGATATGTGCAACCTGTGCTGCCGCTTCTGCAGCCCCTGCCTCCATAAGTTGTGGATGCCCAAATGTAACTTGCTCAAGTGCTGCGCGTGCTGCTCCCTGCGCGCTGGCGTCATCCTGTACGCCATAATCTTCATGGTACAGTGAAATGTTTTAAGCGGTCACCAATGCTTCCGGCAAAAGTGGGTCGTTATTTGATGTGACCGCTTAATTAAGGTTATGAGGTTATGGAAGCGTAAATCAAATCTAAACGTGTCAATTTCTACGAAATGAATGCATGTTCCTTTTAACATTTTTAATTACCATAAACGACAAAATACAATTTAAACAAGGTCTGGATCCTTGACTCATATCGAAAACAAACAGGAAATTGTTTTACTCATCTCGCCTAATATCAAAATGCACCCTTGGCTGGTCTCACATTCTCTTAGTTCAGTAACTCTCTTTCCGATCTCACCTATCCACACAAACCAACTAGATTTAAAAATGCAATTTCCATCCGACGGAAACTTTCCACAGCGTTGTTTGCCGAAGGAGTTACAGAATGACCTTCAGCTTGGATTTGTGCACGCGGTTTTACACCCACAGAAGGGAAGGACGATCGGCAAACCATAGGAATGCTACGAAGTGGATGAAGTGAACGCAGTGCTTCTTTCAGAGATGTTTAATACAATAATTTGTTGCTTCCTGAATAATGAACTAATTCCACTGTCTTGATAATCGACTCTGGAAATCAATGTTCGAAGTACTCTTGTAATGCGTTCCGACGCAGAAACGTATGAAAATCAAGTTTTACCATTTTCCAATTTCTCGTTTTAATACAGTTCAAATTCGCTTAACAAAGGTGAAATACAAAACGTGGCTTGCCGCTTACCCACGTGGCCACTAAAACAAGAGTATATTTACACCAGTCTTCTAGAAAAATCAATCGGTCATACACACACACACAAAAGTCATTAAAGGTGACTGCTTGAGCGAAGTGGCAAGGTTCATTGAATAACTAGGGATATAGACGGGGTTAATTTGCCAAAGAAAGATTCAAGTTCCTGGAATTGATGGCAAAGTGATTTTATTTTATGCCACATAGTTGCGGAGTTTGACCCGTAATAGATGTAAAATATTTGAAAGATTATACCGTTATATTTTTAAGAGTTATGCGGTATTTAGCTCTAGCTTTCTTTTATAATACGCCCTATCTTTCTGTAGTAGCATAGTATTTTTTAGCATAGTAATTTTAGAGTAATTAATTAATAGTAATCTTACTGTTTTGGTCTCCTGAAGTTTCATGAACTTGAGAGGGCTCCATGATGATCACACAGAAAAAAGGGAACAAAACGTTTCACTTAGTTAAACACAATATCACTTCACTTAACAATAACTGCACTTTTACCACGTTTAGCATGAGATACACAACAACCGAGTCGGTGAACCAACACAGCGTGATTTTGCCTGGAGCGAACGTTAACGTCTGACCACTACGGCGCGGAGGACAGGACGCGACTATGACATTGTTTTATCTGACTGAAAAAATATGAGAATAATTTATACTATCAAACAGTTTTTATGTTTTCTCCGTGACATATTCAAAAAGGATTTTTTTAAATTACAAAAGATAGTTATTACTGCATCTTAGAAGAGGCCCGAAAAAATCTCAAACCTTCCTCACAAAACACCAATTGTTCTGAATTTCTTTTCACATATTTTTTCATTGCTGGGCTGTTTTTAAAAACAAAAAAAGCAAACTAATTTTACCCTTCCCACCTTTAAATCACTGACATGACTACGTAAATTCTGAACATTCGTTTTAGTTTTTACTATACATTTTTTATCCGTTGTAGCAACCAATAATTTTTTGACCTTGGAATTTAATTACTAATTATATTTTTAAAGCTTTATAGTCCTTTGTGCAGTATGTATAACATACGCTAAGAAAAGATGATGATTTGGGGCAATTTATAATGAGACACACCATGTTTCATGGTGCTTTATTTTTTGTTTAGCTCATTAATTATACACGGGAAATACGAAAATCTTACATTAACTGCAAATCAGATAAGAAGTAATCAGCGGTACGCGAACAGTACAGACGTGGTGGTTAACCTCAAACTACAACCTACAACGGCCCAACATAAACGCCGACAAGGCTGTAGGCTGTAGGCTGCCAGCAGAGAGTCCCAGAACACACTTTGGGCCATTATATTAGGCATTTCCAACTCCTGAGAAGGAGATCAGACGGAATGCAAATGACCTTCAGATCTTTATCACAAACGCGGTAAGCTCTGAGGACCGTCGGAAAGAGGGCTGGATTCCTAACAAGACTCCAATTACCTCTCTTGGATTGCAACTAGATACTAAATTAACTTGGAAACAACACCTATCATCAATAATAAATAAAACTATTGTCAAGTTTTTAAAATTATACCCACTTTTCAACAAAAATTCTCACCTCTCATTAGATTCAACATTGTCTATATTTAAATATTTAATTCGTCCTTCATTAACACATGCACGCCCCGTTTGGGGTGGTGCAGCACTCTCATATTCAAAAATTAAAACATTACACAATATCTATGGAAAGTACTAAAAGCACTCTGGTTCATAACAAACCATCAAATACTACACTAACTCGGTATTCTTTATTTAAATTTCTGGATCTTTCATCTTTCAGATAAATTCAATACTTCCCTTTCCTCTTCTCCTGCTTATACATCTTTTCAACTTGGAAAACCAGTTAATCCTTTTCCGCAAATTAAATCACGTTATTCAAAAGATCTCTTACATCCTCCAAACGTAACTTTTCTCCTTGTATAAATTTTCATATATTACGTTCTATTTATAACCACTGTTAATTTTTAAGATCTTTATGTCTCTCCAAAAACAAAAGCAAAAATACTTATACATGCCAGTAGTATGTTTAAGGTTACTTTTTAAGTCCCTCCTCATACTGATTTGATGTTAATATAATGTCTACACCTTGAGAGACAAATTTTTGTCGAACAAGGATCAAAATATGTTTTTTAAGAAAAGAGGGCAAAGGCGAGCATGCTTGTCAAGGGTGATATTTGATGAGAATGCTGCGAATTGGGTGGAGTAAACGCGTTGATATTTCCCATAAATGACATTTCATTTTAGTGTGAAATTAAGTTTTAACAGAAAAGTAAACTGATTTTCACTGTGTACACAAACATTACTCACATTACAAAAATTTCAGAAAAACTACCGCGGTAGTACGAGTACCATATCCTCCGTGACGAGGGGGCGCCACTAATCATCTTAAATCGTGGGTCGGGAGGGTTCTAGTTTTCACGATTCTGCAGTGCCTCTTAGGCGGCAGGGTCTGTTGACGGAAACAAATAGGCCATACAGCAACATTTTACCTATTCAAGAATTATTTTGTAAACCATGAACTTTTGAAGTTAATGATCATCACTGGTTAAAATTAGATTATTTGATTAATTTAATGTTAACTGTTGGAACTGGAATTAGTAAACTGACATATTTATCAGTTTCAGAAGACACCCAACTAACTGAAGGGATGGGCTCACTGTCATTGCCATTATTTCTTAAATTGTAATCCTTCTTCTGTACTTTCTTTTTTGCAGATCTTTGATGTTATTCTGGCGCTATTGGCCTTCATAATTGCATATAAAATGATCAAAACACCATTAGAAAGTAAGTTTTATTTATTTAACTCGTGTGGTTTTATCGATCGCTTATCTTATTATATTTATGTATGAATATCTTCTGAGTTTTTAAGGACAGGGCTGAAAGAATAATTAAGAGACGTAGCAGTAGTGAAGCCATGTAGTTAATAGAGTCCTTAAAGACACTTAAAGGACATGTGGTATACAATACTTTCTGGTATTTTAAAATTATATTCATTAATACCACAAGTGGATTGGGAATTCTAGATAAGTCCACGAGTCACAAAGTGATCGGTGTATCAAGAATTTCTAATGCACGAATGGTCTCTGGTATGATTATAGCGAGACATTAAAGGAAAAACTAATACATATTGAAATAAGACGAAAAAAGATGTAGTAAATTTAACATATCACTTAGATATGAAACTGCTTCTTTGAATGGTTGCATATAAGATATATAAGATGTAGTAAAACTCGTGGTGCTTCAACTACACGTATTTTCTAGAGCTACCACTTCTCTAGTCACGAGAGGAGTGCTGGGGTTCGTTATTTTGACGACACGACTATTATACCAAATGTGTAGTTGGTTTTAGATGCAAAATAGTTTCTATTACACCGGAGCAAACATATCTGGTCATCAGATTTTGTCAACAACGCTCGTTGCTACATTTTATTCTGAATTCTACAGATGTTATTAAAGGAGTGGGGTAGCTATTCTGACACTCAAGAAAACGTGCGCGTATAATATACGAGGGGTCTAATTGCAAGACACGACTTTTCCACCTTTGGTGAAAAATGAAATATTTGTTTCAATAGGGGTCCGTTGCAGTTATGCGTCGTTCTATAAAATGATTTGTAAAAAAAACGTGTTTTCTGTTCACTTCAGAGGGCTTCATAATAATGTGTTAATATCAGAATCGCGATCTTTCTATAATATTCATTTCGTTGCAAAGTACGATCGTTGTAATCCATCAATCACATATCCTTGTGTCACTATTTTGGCGCCGTATTACATCAAAATAAAAATTTATCATTCCATAGAAATCTAACTGGCTTAAGCATTGACCAATCTGATACTGAGAATGAAGAGTATTGTGAAAGTCAGCAGTTAGGAGTTGCTGATCTTCATATTTGATGAAAAATGCTACATGAAATAAAGAAATCGAAAGGAAATAACACTCTTGTAAAACTCTTCTAAAACAAGTTTTTTTTCACCAAAAATTATTACTAATAAATTTTAAAATGAGACTTTTCCAAATTTTTAGCTCAACTTTCTTCATAATGACTACATTAATTTATAATATTGTTTTTACTTTTACTATTCAAGGGAATTAATCCCAAACATTTTGCAACAGAATGTTTTAAACAAATGTAATAACATTTTTCTCAAAATAAACGAGAATGGAAAAATCTCAAACTTATGTTGTTAAGAGACATGCAGACGGGTGGGCCGGCTTAAAAAAAGGCTTATTTCTCCTGCAACAGAGATCTTCAAAAAGTATATTTCCGTTCAAATTTCTGCAAATACATTTTCTATACTTACTTTACTAATCAATGAAAAAGTAAAAGAGGATAAGACAGTTTTGGAAATATAGAATTTGTTTCCAGAATGTAAGTAACTAAGTTGTATTGTTCCAGCACCAGCTGACCCAGTGCGAGAGGCTTTCTTTCACATATTTGTACTACCGCTCTACCCGGCAGCTTTCTTATTCTACTATATTCTGATGGCTATCTTCATTATGTGGTTCATTATCGATTTCTTACTGTTCCTCGGAGGAGCTTCGGTAAATATTTCTCTCAACTTAAAATTAATGAATATAATATTTTAAACAGTTTTGACTTCGATTCATTGTCTCACCTAGTTTTGAAATAAATTCATTGTATTGTTGTGTCAATATTCCCTAATGGGTCATTCCAAGTAAAATCGGCCGAAATTGTATCGGTTCTTTACGAATTACCTGAAATCGCTGATATTTCATACATTCATTTCCTTCTAAAAATAAGCAGAATGTGCTCTTTTGTTTCAGTTAATTGCATTTTCATTTATATGTCACAACCGACTCAAGCTTGACAAATATCACATCTCTGAAATCCGTGATAATCGAACAATCACTGCAGATTCTTTCGTGGAAGGAACCGGTTGGTGGTGTACATTTGATGACATTACATCTGAAAATTTCTCCAGATTTTTGGTTTTGAATTCCATGGGCAATAAGGTGGCTTCAGTCAACATAAAACTGAAATTTTTGTGAATGCAACACACACATACTGAGGCCAAGGGAACTAGCTAGTACATATTGCTTTTGTCAAAGTTTCGGGCTTGAATAAATCACGTGGCGCCACCTACAATAAATATTAAAATGTAATCAATTATAAGATTAGAAACTTTATGTATATATAATTTCAATTATTATAACATTCGGTGAATAATTATGTCCTTACTACGTTTACTTATTACTTTCTCTTAAAAAGCGAAATAGAAAGTATGAAATATCAACTTCAAATCGGGATAATTTCAGAACATAAAAAAATCCGAGATTTTTTGGTATGTTAAAAAATGATCCCTTATCTTCAATTTCCCAAAATTTCAAAAATATTGAATATGGAATATTTTGAGAATGAATTTTTGAAGAAAAAACACACAAACAAAAAATACATTACAATATTTGTATATTACTTATACCATTTTGCAAAATTGGTGTGTTAACCCTATCATGCTAAAGTAGACCTAACTTAAAATAGAAATAATAAAAAAAATTATTATTTAGAGGTACAGTTATTAAATGCATTTTATACAATTCAGAATTCAAATATGATTTATGGAATATAAATATTATGAGATCATTGAGG
>BOPP01000057.1:863358-878845 GCA_017312745.1 Gryllus bimaculatus
AAAAGAGAGAGATTAAAATTCTACTTCATTAGATTCAACATTGTCCTATATTTAAAATATTTTAATTCGTTATTACACATGCTACGCCCGTTTGGGGTGGTGCAGCAAACTCTCATATTCAAAAATTAGACATACACAATATTAATGGAAGCTACTAAAGCATCTGGTTCATAAAAACATCAATACTACACTACATGTATTCTTTCTATTTAAGTTTCTGGAATTCTTTCATCTTTCAATTTAAATTCAATACTTCTTTCCTCTTCTCCCTGTTTACATCTTTTCAACTTGGAAAACCAGTTAATTCTTTTCCGGCAAATTAAAATCACGTTATTCAAAGATCTCTTATCCTCCAAACGTAACTTTTCTCCTTGTATAAATTTTTCATATTATTACGTTCTATTTTATAACACTGTTTATTTTTTAAGATTTTATGTCTCCAAAACACGCAAAAATACTTAATACATGCAAGTAGTATGCTTTTAAGGTCTTATTTTTAGTCGCTCTCATACTGAATTTGATGTTATAATAATGTGCTATACCCTTGAGAGCAAATTTTTTTGTCGAACTAACGGATCAAAATATGTTTTTTAAGAAAAGAGGGCAAAGACGAGCTTGGTTGTTCAAGGGTGATATTTGGATGAAGAATGCTGGCGAATTGGGTGGAGTAGAAGGCGTTGAATATTCCATTAAATGAACATTTCATTTTTAGTGTGAAATTAAGTGTTATACAACAGTAAACTGTTTTTCACTGTTACATACAAACATTGCTCACCTTACACAAACTAAAATAAAAAATATCGCGAAGGTACGAGTACCATACCTCCTTGACGACGGGGGCGCCACTGATCATCTTAAATCGTGGGGTCGGGAGGGTTCTAGTGTTCACGATTCTGGCAGCTGCTCTTAGGCGGCAGGGTCTGTTGACGGAAACATAATAGGCCATACAGCAACATTTTTTACGCTATTGAAGAATTATTTTTGTAAACATGATCTTTTTGAAGTTAATGATAATCAACTGGTTAAAATTAGATTATTTGATTAATTTAATGTTAACTTGTTGGAAGCTGGAATTAGTAAACTTGACATATTTTATCAGTTTCAGAAGACACCCAACTAACTGAAGGGATGGGCTCAACTGTCATTGTCCCCCATTTAATTTCTTTAAATTGTAATCCTTCTTCTGTACTTTCTTTTTTTGCAGATCTTTGATGTTATCTGGCGTATTGGGCTTATAATGTGCATATAAAATGATCAAACACCATTAGAAAGTAAAGTTTTTTATTTTTATTTAACGTCGTGTGGGTTTTATAGATGTTTATCTTATTATATTTATGTATGAATATCTTCTGAGTTTTTTAAGGACAGGGCCTGAAAGAATAATTAAGAGACGTAGCAGTCAAGTGAAGGCCATGTAGTTATAGAGTTCTTAAAGACAACTTAAAGGACATGTGGTATACAATAACTTTCTGGTATTAACAATTTATATTTTCATAATAACCACAAGTGGATTGGGGAAATTCTAAAGATAAGTCACGAGTCACAAAGTGATCGGTGTATCAATGAATTTCTAAATGCACGAATGGTCTTTCTGGTATGATTATAGCGAGACATTAAAGGAAAACTAATACATATTGAAATAAGACGAAAAAGATGTAGTATTTAACATATACTTTAGATATGAAACTGCTTCTTTGAGTGGGTTGCATACTAAGATATATAAGATGTAGTAAAACTCGTGGTGTTTCAACTACACGTATTTTCTAGAGCACCCACTTCTCTAAGTCACGAGAGGAGGTGGCTGGGGTTCGTTATTTTGGACGACACGACTATTATACAAATGTGTAGTTGTGTTTTAGATGGCAAAATAACGTTTCTTATTACACCGGAGCAAACATATTGGCTCATCAGATTTTGGTCCAACAACGCTCGTTGCTACATTTTATCTTGATTCTACAGATGTTATTAAAGGAGTGGGGTAGCTATTCTGACGCTCAAGAAAACGTGCGCGGTATAATTACGAGGGGTCCTAATTGGCAAGACACGGACTTTTCACTCTTGGTGAAAAATGAAATATTTGTTTTCAATAGGGTGTCCGTTGGCAGTTTATGCGTCGTTCTATAAATATTTGTAAAAAAAAACGTGTTTTCCTGTTCACATTCAGAGGGCTTTCATAATAATGTGTAATATCAGAATCGCGATCTTTCTAACAAAAACTAATATTCATTTCGTTGCAAAAGTACGGATGTTTGTATATCCAGGCAATCACATATACTTAATGTCACTATTTTGGCGCCCGTATACATAAAATAAAAATTTTCAATTCCATAGAAATCTAACTGGTTTAATCATTGACCATCTGATACTGGGGAGAATGAAGAGTATTTGTGAAGTCAGCAGTTAGGAGTTGCTGATCTTCATATGTGATGAAAGAATGCTACAATGAAATAATGGAACATCGAAAGAAATAACACCTTGTACAACTCTTCTAAAACAAGTTTGTTTTCACCAAAAAATTATTACTAATAAATTTTAAAATGAGACTTTTCCAAATTTTTGCTCACTTTCTTCATAATGAATACATTAATTTATTAATATTGTTTTTACTTTCTTTCAACGGGAATTAATCCAACATTTTGCAACAGAATGTTTTAAACAAATGTAATAACATTTTTCTCAAAATAAACGAGAATGGAAAAATCTCAAACTTATGTTGTTAAAGACATGCAGACGGGTGGGGCCGGCTTAAAAAAAGGCTTATTTCTCCTGCACAAGAATCTTCAAAAGTATAATTTCGTTCAATTTCTGCAAATCATTTTCTATACTTACTTTACTAATCATGAAAAAGTACAAAGAGGATAAGACAGTTTTGGAAATATATGAATTTGTTTTCAGCATGAAGTACCTAAGTTGTATTGTCCAGACCAGCTGACCCAGTGCGAGAGGCTTTCTTCCCATTATTTGTACTACGGTCTAACCCGGCAGCTTTCTTATTTACTATATTCTCGATGGCTATCTTCATTATGTGGTTCATTATCGATTTCTTACTTGTCTCGGAGGAGCTTCGTAATATTTCTCTCAACTTAAATTAATGAATAATAATATTTTAAACAGTTTTGACTTCGATTCCTTTGGTGCTCACCTTCTAGTTTGGAAATAAATTCATTGTAGTTGTGTGCAATATTTCCTAATGGGTCATTCCAAGTAAAATCGGCCGAAATTGTATCGGTTCTTTACGAATTACTGAAATCGCTGATATTTCATCATTCTTTCCTTCTAAAAATAGGCAGAATGTGCTTTTTTGTTTCAAGTTAATTGCCATTTTCATTTTATTATGTACAAACCGACTCAAAGCTTGGAGATAATATCACATCCTGAATCCGTGATAATCGCACAATCCTGCAGATTCTTTCGTTGGAAGGAACCGGTTGGTGGTGTACATTTGTGACATTACATCTGAAAATTTCTCCAGATTTTTGGTTTTGATTCCATGGGAATAAGGTGGCTTCAGTCAACATAAACGAAATTTTTGTGAAGCAGACACACATACTGAGGGCTAGGGAACTAGCTAGTAATATTGCTTTTGTCAAAGTTTCCGGGCTTGATAAAACATGTGGCGCCACCTTACAAATAAATATTTAAAATGTATCAATTATAAGATTAGAAACTTTATGTATATATAATTCAATTATTATAACATTCGGTGAATAATTATGTCCTTACTAACGTTTACTTATTTACTTTCTCTTAAAAAGCGAAATGAAAGTATGAAATATCAATTCAAATCGGGATTATTTTAGAACTATAAAAATCGAGATTTTTTTTGGTATGTAAAAATGACTCCTTACCTTCAATTTTCCAAAATTTCAAAAAAATTGAATATGGAATATTTTGGAGAATGAATTTTTGAAGAAAACACAAAACTAAAATACAATTACAATTTTGTATATTACTTATACATTTTTGGCAAAATTGGTGGTGTTAACCCTTCATGCTAAGTTGACCGTCTAACTTAAAAATAGAAATAATAAAAAATATTATTTGAGGTACAGTATTAAATGCATTTTATATCAATTCAGAATTCAAATATGAATTTTATGGAATTAAATATTATGAGATATTGAGGGGCGATTAACTGGTACTAACCAATCGCTTTCTCTTGCTCTCTCTCTCTTCTCTCTGACTCTCTCTCTGACTCTCTTCTCTCTGATCTCTCTTCCCTGATCTCTCTCTCTGACTCTCTCTCTCTCTCTGACTCTCTCTCTTGACTTCTCTCTCTGACTCCTCTCTCTCTCTCTGACTCCTCGTCTCTGAACTCTCTCTTCTCTGACTCTCTGCTCGTCTCCTGACTTCTCTTCTCTTGTCTCTGAGACTCTCCTCTCTCTCGACTTCTCTTCTTCTCTGACTCTCTCTCTCTCTCTGACTCTCTCTCTCTCTGACTCTCTCTCTCTCTGGACTCTTCTCTTCTCTGACTCTTCTCTTCTCTGACTTCTCTCTCTCTGACTCTCTCTCTCTGAACTCTCTCTGACTTCTCTCTCTCTGACTCTCTCTTCTTTGATTCTCTTCTGACTCTCCTTCTCTGACTTTCTCTTCTCTCTGACTCTCTCTCTCTGACTCTCTCTCTCTCTGACTCTCTCTCTCTGACTCTCTCTCTCTGACTCTCTCTCTCTGACTCTCTCTCTCTGACTTCACTCTCTGTCTCTTCCTCTCTCTGACTCTCTCTCTCTGAATCTCTCTTCTCTCTCTGACTTCCTCTTCTCTCTTTGATTCTGCTCTCTCTGACTCTCTCTCTCTCTCTCTCTGATCTCTTCTCTCTTGATCTCTCTCTCTGACTCTCTCTTTGATCTCTCTCTCTGGACACTCCTCTGACTCTCTCTCTCTCTGAACTCTCTCTCTCTCTCCTCTGACTCTTATTCTCCTCTGACTCTCTATCTCTCTCTCTGACCTCTATCTCTCTCTCTGACTCTCTCATCATTCTCGTCTGATCTCTATCTCTCTTCTCTGACTCTCTACTCTCCTCTGAACTCTCACTATTCTCTCTGACTCTTCTATCTCTCTCTGACTCTCTCATCTTCTGATCTCTATCTCTCTCTGACTTCTCTATCTCTATCTGACTCCTATCTCTCTCTGCCTCTCCTATCTCTCTCTGACTCTCTAATCTCTCTCTTGATCTTATCTCTCTCCTCCTGACTCTCTATCTTCTTTGACTCTTCTATCCTTCTCTGACTCTCTATTCTCTCTCTGATCTGTATTCTCTCTGACTCTTCTATCTCTTCTGACTTCTATCTCTCTCTGACTCTCTATCTCTTCTCTGACTCTCTATCTCTCTCTGACTCTTCTATCTCTCTCTGACTTCTTATCTCTTCTGATCTCTATCTCTCTCTGACTCTCTCTCTCGTCTGACTCTCTCCTCTCTGATCTCTTCCTTCTATCTCTGACTCTCTAATCTCTGCTCTGACTCTCTACTCTCTCTCTGACTTCTACTTCTCTCTGATCTCTATCTCTCTCTGACTCTTCTCTCTCTCTGACTTCTCTCTTTCTTCTGACTCTTCTCTCTCTCTGACTCTCATTTTCCTCTCGCTGTCTGTCGCTCTTTCACGTTCTCTCTCATTCTCCTCGCCTTTTTTCTCGGTCTTCTCTTCTCGCTCTATGCTATTTTTCTCTCTGGTTGTCTCTTTCTCTTCTCTCTCTTTCGTTCTCTCTCTCTTCTCTCCTCTCTTTCGCGTGCGTACGCGCTCTCTCGCTTTCTCTAGCTCACACTCTCGAAAGACAAGACTTGAAATAAGGTCATATTAATTTTTTTGAAAACACGAATAGTTTTCATGTACATGTGCGGGATATAGGCAGTTTTTAATTTTTTAACCATTTTTTCTCAAAAGCAGCTCAAACTTTTTTCTTTAATTTTTCTCCATGCATGCGGTAAAAATTACGGTACTATGCCCATTTTCGGTGTACTCTCCATACTTTCGAAAATTGCAAAAAGTAACATTTCAAAATTGCGAAATTGAAAATAAAGATTTTTGCCTTAAAGTCCTTTGAAAAAAATCAGCTCTTTAAATAGTTCTTGTACAATTTTTTGAAGAAACTAGAAGTTTTTGTGTAATTCGAGCTTGAAATTAATGCTACTTATAAAAAACTTTTACTCAAAAAACGCGTCAAATTTGATCTACATTTTATTTTCCACGGATAGAAGAAGGAACGCTTAAAATAATGGCGTTGATCTCATTTTCTCTGACATTCTCTGACACTTCGAAAATGGTAAATTTAGAAATAATGCAAGAAAGTACCGCGCTGTTGTAGCATCACTAATTTTATTACGGTGCTGGATTTTCAACACCAGCTACTTAGATTGTATTGAGCCATCGTAGGAGAATAATTGGGGCTGACTGCTACGATCAGTAATTTTTCATTGTTTTGTTCGATCAATATCAGGCAAATGCAGAAGCAATTCCCTAATAACCATGGACATAAAGTTTTCGAGCATGGACATAAAGTGATATTTCATTTCTCATCCGTCTCACTTCTTCTCTCGTTACACCCTTTAGACCTAGGTGCATACACTACCACTAGAGTTTCGGTTTCGCCCACCTTCTTCTCTGTTGGCTACTATCTAAAAGCCCCATAAAGACATTTTTTCACGTTTTCACAATTTCTCCCCGAATTCCTAACAATAGAATTGAAATATGACTTTAAGAATATTATATATAAATCAGTGGATTGATAAAACTCCTATTTTTTTAAACTGAAGGAAACACACATATCTGCTGTACAAGGAGAGTGACTCTTCAATGCTCGAAAACTAGACACAAATCACTTGTCTAATGATGATATAAATGTTGTTCACAGTTTTGGCACACGAAGAAATCTAAAAACAAGGTCTCTGCACGCAGGAACAATTAGATTTATCAGCTTAATCTCATATAGGTATTTGCTAGTTGAAATAGTTTGTTGTAGCAGATGTACATTACTGAAACAATTTGATTAACAATTAACCAAATTATTTAATGAAATATTATAACAATATTTTGAAGTACAATGCTGTAAAATATATCAAAAATAAAAATTTCAATATCTCACGAAAATGTGCATAATATTGAAAATTATTCTAGTTTCTGAAATCCCTGTGACGAAAGAACAGTAGAATATATTTTAACTTAGGTGTTTCGTCAAGGTTGGGTAAAATGTGCACCTTGTTATGTGAATGGATTGTAATCAGATTTTTTTTTGTTATTTTACAGAAGAATTCTAAATTGGTGCGTTGTTGGGTATTTGCATCGATGGAGAGATACCTCCATCTCATCGTCGACCTCTACGCCATTCTGGTCATCGCCTCTTACAGCTTCTGGATGGACACCTACATTGCGGCATTATTCATTCTCGGATTTCACCTGTTTTCTTTATTAATATTGTGTAAGTCATGCTTCAACACTACATCAAAAGTACAAAAATAAAAAGAGTGGTATAATGTTATAGTTATGAACATAGAGAGAAAACGACAAAAAGAAATCAGAAGATAATTTGCTTTTAAAAACTAAAAGCGTCGCTAGTATTAAAATACACTTAAAATTCATATTTAAACGATAATGGAAATACCACGTTAACTCGTACCCTAAGAAAACAATGAAAAACTCTACTGAAATTTTTATTGCTTAACATCCTCCAATGAAAAACGGTATATAACGACAAAAGTATCAAATGTACTCTTGTCTGATGATAAATATAGGCGATTAATTCGCACATTGTCCAGACGATTTGGATGAACTTCATATGAAAGATGACGAACGGAACAATTCAGCCGGATTTTGATGGGATTAGCTGTATGGTGCTAGCTGCATTTGCGTGACAGCCCCAGCGTGAGGCGTCTTCTGTATTTGCCACATATTTTCGCAGGGCCGTTGTAACACCTGCGGAGGCCTGGAGTGATATTTGCATGGGAACCCTTAGAACACAACGCACTTCTTTATTAGTGAAACATAGCTTTTGCTTAGACGTAGATACGCATTTTACCTTTTCTTTTGCACGTACCTAAAATCACAATAAAGGAGATCGACACCAAAGAGTCTACGTTGTGACCAATAACTGGCCAGACTATTAGTTACAAAAAAAATTGTAATAAACTACTTTTATATCTGGTTTCAACTCACACAATCAAACGAAGTAACAACCACTGACGGCCTGGTCAAGCGTTCACTCTATTAGTTTCAAAAAATTATAAAAATTTAGTATTTATATTCCAAAACCAGTTAAAACTACCAAGCCATATAATATTTGGGCCCTTTCATTTAAAACAATTAGGGATACTACAACAGCACACGTTTCCTTGCATTATTTGTAACGACTCCGCAATATTATACTGCCACATGAATCTGCAAAAGTGTTTTCAACAAGCAATATTTTACGCGCCGAGACTCGAACACTGATCTATCGCATAAACTCGCCGTGCGTTTTGTCCCTGTGTTCTAAGAGACTCAGTACACAAAACAATAGTACAAATCCATTAACAGTTTATTTCGGACAGCCGAATTCCGCTTTCCAAATACAGTCCGAAACACAAAGACAGGTAACCAAGTGTCCAGAAGATGTACCATAAGCAAGCGGGTCAGTCCAATTACCAGAAGAAATCACCATGTCAGAGCTATGTCGTTACACAATATTCCAAAAATCTATCCAGTTCCGTTATCGCCAGGGCCCTATAACTCCCATTGAACGTGGTGGGGACCATTGCAGTGGCGCGTTCTAGAGCATCACCTTCTTACACGAACTAAAATACGAACTGCTACCAACGTTATTTAAAACGTGCGAGGGTTCTCGGGACGCAAACACACGCGCTTGATGCAAAAGATCGCGCCGCTGTTCGCTCTACCTTTTCTTTCATGCGTGTAATATTATGAATAAATGAATTTTAGAAGATAAACACATAGTATTTAACTTATTTTGTAATTTATTTCAGAAATTGCTCATAATCAAAGTGTATTCGTATTTCTTGATCAATGTTTACGTGCGAAAGTTGGCGCGCCTTACCAGCTGCTGTATCCGGTGACACTAGCTCATCCTATACTAGCAACCTCTAGCTTTGTCTCCAATTTTGATGGAGAGTTGCCGGGCCCTGGTTATCGCTCGCGACCAAAATCACTCTCTGCTCGCGGGCGCGGGGCGCGCCACTTATCAGCAGTCTCCATCTCCCCTGCCCGCCACGGGTTTGAGGGGAACGGAGGGGATGAATTCCCCCCTCCCCTACCACCGTCTTTCCGCTCCGCCACGCCCGCTGCCGTGCCTGGCGGCGGGACGGTCAACCACCTCTCTCGCGGCGCCCGTTTTAGGTAGTGGCAGTTTCTTCCTATAGTTTGACTGCTACTAGTAGAGGGTAACGGCTTTTTCTGGGACAAATGTTTATATGTTGTCCAGGATGTTTCCTTCCCGTGACCACATATGTTGAACCGTCGTCTGGTTGTGACGTCACAAAGTCGTCTTTGGGACGTCACAAGGTCGTTGGACAGATCATCGTTGTGACGTCAGAAGGTCCCTGGCTCCCTACAGATGTTCCCCACCTCACGCTGCAGATGGCCTCCCTACCCTTCAAGTCTCGGTGCCCCACTCCCTCCTGTCTACCAACCTAAGAAAAAAAAACTGATCGACTAGAGGTTGAGGAGTCGGGGTAGAGTACCTGCTTGGTGAAGACGTAATAAGAAAAAAAACAATGCTGTCTGAAAACATATTTATTATATTATATTATTTAATATATATTTTTTCAATCACAGCCACACAGAATGAAATATTCTAGTTTTTTTGTGGGATGCGTTTCCGGAACAGGACAAAACTCTTCCGCTTACCGGGGAGGGACGGTTGGTGATGAAAGAGACGCGGAATCTCGCCGAATGCGGACAAAACGTTTCTCCAGTCCCTTCCTCTGCGTCGATTCTGTAATATGAGGAAAGTTAATGTCCATAATTGGTAGTACTTCCGTATGCATGAAAACACCGATATCGACAACAGTCTTTTTTCTTCGTCTTCTTTTGTCTGCATCTCGTGACGACGTCGCGCGTTGCCGAAAACGTTCCACGCGCGGTCATAGATTTATCAACACATCTTAACGGTTTTTTCTAAATCGTGCTTTTCGGAGGCGGCGACGATGAGGTAACGATGACTTTCGCAGTGTGATACCACAAGCCGGCCGCTTTCTCTTTCCACCCGCTGCTGCTGTCCTCGAGGGCGTCTTAATTGGCGAGTCTCGTGGCGGTGATGATCACTTCACGTTTTGCCACGCTGACGGGCGCTGACTGAATGACGAGTGAGAGGCATGGCATTTTACATTACAAAGAACATTCTACCGGTTCGTAGGTGGGAGGAGTGTTTTTGTTTGGGGAGGGGAGAGTCTGAATCACATGCCGAATGCCAAGAAGGCGTTCCATTGACGCCCTCTGAATTGGAACTTTAAAAAGACAGCAGAGCATTTCCATGATTGCTTGTACTTCAGCATCCATGAAAACGACAATGTCGAGAATAGTCATTTTATTTCGGACGCGGGTACGCTCACGCGCTAGCCGTGTGGGACGCTGTCTCCCTTCGAAATTTAGGTGAGTACGCCAATTTGTATTTGAAAATCGACATGTTGTTGCTCACCGAATTTTGAAACTTTGGAAATTTGTGTTTGGGGGTGCACGGTCTGGATACCGCGTTTTACTACACAGCTCGCGTAGGACGCCATGTTAAAAACATACGATGTCGTGCTTGAGTTTCTAAGGCTGCTGCCTAAGAGGTACTATGTCATTCACATCCGAAATTTAGTTCAGTCTCTGGAGTTGGGAGTACAACTCACCAAAATCCATCGCATTCTCTCATTCGATCAGGCTCCTTGGCTTGCCATCTACATGGACCTCAACAATTCACGTCGATAACGCACGTCCTCCGATTTTGAAGATAATGTTTTTAAACTCATGAACAACTCCGTTTACGGGAAGTTACTCCGTTTACATGTTCCTCCAATATTATCAATCAAACTATCCCTTTAACGCTATGATCTCAAAAGCACATAGAAAGTTTTTGTAATCTAATTTCGTCGCAGCCTGTATCTCACCGCAACTTAGGGCACATCAATGCAGGATTTCGAAATATGTATCCTAATTGTGTCAATTCGCAAATGTTTTTGGTTCGTATCCAAAATAAGTATATTTTTTCTGTGGTGATACTTTCAATTATCCTCAGCGCTTCCACTTAAAGTACAACCTTCTGAACATTCTATGAGAGGTGAAATCGTATGAAAATATTGGCAAGAACGATGCATTTTTCAGAAAAAAGATTAAGCCATTGAGACGCAACGGATTCGTGATGGGTGCCGTCTGGGAAACCCGGGTACTAACTGCTCCGATCCCTGCGCGAAAGGGGATAAAAGGCATCGATTGACTGCGATGCACGACAAATAAATTATTCCATGATACTCCAAAAGTGTAATAGACATGTTGCGTAAATGACAACGAATTCAAAAAAGCGTGAATTACAAAAAGTGCTTCACCAAATATCTTACGCTACCAACGCTTTCGAAGGTATGTTAAAGTAGCAGCCTATTGAACAGATCCGAGTATAGTACTTGGCCCAGGTGAACATACGATATATCCTTAAAAAGTGGTTTGAAAAAAGCAACTTGGTTTCAAATAACAGCGCACACTCAGAACTGACAGTAAGAAACCTGCTTCTATTCTGCCCAATCGACTGCAGGCAAATTTTTACTTTCTTGTGCTAAGAAGGAACAGAAGTCCTCTTAAGAAGAGTAGTTGTGTAATGCTGCGCAAAAGAAAGGCCAATTTCGGCAATTTCCGCCCAAATCAGTAGCTAAATTTAGGAAAAAATTCTAAGGAGAGAATCTTTTTTTTTGCCTTGACATCAAAAATTGATTACGGCAAAAACGTCTGTCTGTGAACAACGACAGCGGATAAACCGTAGGCATTTTCTCTTAAAATTGAATTTTCCTTTCGATCTGTCTGATGTCGCAGCCACTTGAAATTGATATTTAATTGTGGGGTAAATACGTAAAGTTCCTGAACTTTTTCCAACTTTAACAAAAAATGCGCCATCCCATTTTGATTAGTTTGTTGTTGGATAGTCAAAGAACGTTTAAATAATTTGGCGTGGTCTCATATTGTTGAAAACTTTTATTTTTCAAAAGCTTGAAAAACATCAACATTTTTTCGGGCGTCTCCTTCACAAAAATATTAAAAGACAAATATTTTCCTTTAATGAAATCTGTTCCTTAAAATAATTTTTAAATAAACAATTACAGTTTGCGAAAATATTGAGTATTTTTCGCGTAATGTTGCGTGAAATATAGGACAATTTTAAATTTTTAAACAATTCTTTCTCAGAAACGGCTTTCATCATTGTTTGATGAAATATTGTTGTTGATAGTCTGAAGGGTCATTTAAGAAAATGGCTGCATTGTTTTTCCACTTTTTGAATAACTTTTATGAAGTATATTTGTGTTTTAATATACATGTTGGCAAATTTCCTTTTCTTATGAAACGTAGCTAATCGTAGACATGAGATAGTTTGGGATGGTTCCAAAGAAGAAGAGGCCACAAAATACTTCTAGTTATCAATCAATATTTATATAGCTCCATTATTTGTTTTTGTGTAAGGTATACCGTTATAATACATTTTTTGAAGTCTGAATCGTCATTTTCTTGTGATGTTTATAATGAATAGGTGTAAATAAAATGACTACTTTAAAACAGTGCTTTTTGATTTTATCTGCTATCCGTGCCAATGATGGAAGACCATGTTCCAGAAATCTTGACAAACAAATAATTAACGCTATGTTCTATGATCGGAGAGCCATAGACCTCACTGCATACCGTAATATTATTATATGCTTTTAAATAACCTCCAAACCCATGAGACTTGTTCATCAAAACGACATCCGAGCGATCAGATGTAAGCCCCACGAACCCAAAAGCAGGTTAGAGAACTCGTCATTCACATTTTGCATTTAGAATCTTAAACATTTTATTGTAATAAATTGATGCCATTATATGTCGAACGAGGACTTGATAGCAATAAAGTCGAATTAACTCGCTTCATTCGGCCGATCATCGAGCGCTTGAACTCCGTGGAGTGAAACCCAGTGAGGTTAATTAGGTAAAACTCGAAAGAAAATTAAATGAAACAAACTTCAAGAGAAATAAATCATAACCAATAACTAATCACAGGTGGTGAAACCGCCAAAATAATTATAGGAGAGTAAAACCTCGTTCTATATGAAATAAGTTGGAGAATTAATTGGAGGTACATAATTTTCTTATTATTCGATAACAATAATATTTTTTAATGTAGTTGTATTTTCGATGTAATATTGAAACCTCTTTTTCTATTATAGCTTAACGAATAAGTCTTTGCTTTATTGTAAACATTTCGGAAGTTGCTTTATTCTTGCAAGTGTCTTATGTCCAAAAAATGAATTTTTTCAAGGCGATCTTTCCAGCATTGCCAAGCGTACTGCAATCGACACGATATTCGATGACTCTCCACTTTATGAGCAACTTGCGATTTCCACAACGTGACTGTCGATTTCTGTACGCTACACTCTGCCGTTTACGTGCCTGTCTTTAAAATGTAAACTTGTACAAACAAACGTTTGTAAATAATTACCAACTTTATTTTAAAAAAATGAAATGTCGTAAAAAATGAAGAAATGTTATTAAATATTTCATACATAATATTAGTATGGCAAGTATTATATTAGGTTGTCACAGCTAGGCTAGTCAAGAGTGATAATCATGTGGGTTTGCAACCGCACTGGGTTGGATCACATCTTGGTACAGTCGTCACAGTTGCTAAACAACATATCCTCTTCGTCCGACTTTTGTCAGCTTTATCCCAAGGACACCCTTCAGCACAAACCCGGGGGGACGGTTTTTTTGGACATACGTCTGCGAAGAGGACGCTGTAGGAGACACTCTTGCAGGAGGAGGCGTCTGGGAGGAATGTTTTCTATCAAAACACTCTTCAACGTAAATAACTTACTCCGAGGAGGCTAATCTTCTCTAGACACAGGGCATCGTTCTGGGGCCGAGATTCTTTCTTAGTACTCGTGCTCCGACATGAGGTGGCGATTCTTTGTGTGTACTACCCCTCCTTGTGGAGGCGGGTTCCACAGGCAGTTCTTCTCCGCTGTGGAAGTGAGATTAGTTTGCAAAGAACTCTTCCTCCGCGGAGTGAATTCTTCCTGTAATGTTCTCTATGTCGTTAGGTGGACCCTCGTGAGCCGCTACAAAGCAATCTTCTCTTTCATCATCACGACCCACCTCCGCCGTGAGGCGAGCCTTCTCTCTTTGACCTTGCGGAGGTGTGTCTTCTCTATAGAACCTTTGCCGTGGAGGCGAGCCTTCCCTCTTGACCTTTGCCGTGGAGCGAGCCTTCTCTCTGTGACCTTTGCCGTGAGCGACCTTCTCTCCGTGACCTTTGCCGTGGAGGCGAGTCTTCTCTATAAGAAGACCTTTGCCGTGTAGCGAGTCATCTCCATTACTAGACCTTTGTCGCGGGTGTCATCCTCTTAAGAGAAGTTCGCCGTGGGAGGATTACACGAAATGAAGGACAATTGCTCTCTTTTGTTGTCGTTTCATGAGACGGACCGTCTCCGGCTCGTCGTTACTATTTTTGATCCCTTCTCTGATTATTACAGGGAAACAATGGACAAGCGCGCCCGCCTCGGTCGTCATGCATGAAGATACCGTCTCTATTTTGCTGTCTTACTATTTTGATTATTTCTGATTCTTACAGATGACAAACGCGTCCTCCTTGGCCGCTCAATTAATCGAAGGATGGACCCGTTCTCGTTTCGTTTGTTTACTATTATTGATATTCTCTGGTTTAGTACAGGGAAACGACGAGCAATTCGAAGGCCCTCGTCTCGGCGTTGTTCGGCGGGCGATGGTTCTCGGCAGCAGGATTATGGCGAATAGACGGCCGTCCATTCAATCTTGCAAGCGTATGGGTTCCCTGTATGGTGATAAGTGGATATGGATGATAGGAACGCCCTGGCTCGATGCGGGGTCTGTATACGTGTATTACGCTCGTGTTGAGTAGGCCGTAGTTGCCAATGTGGACATCGCGGGGCGTTTGGTATAAGCCTCCTGGGCGCACGAGCTGAGCGGTGTCGGCAGGGTCGCCCTTCGCCCATCTTGAGGTGGGCCACGCAGACTTCCTTCTTGCGAGAGGCAATTCCACCTGAGTGCACTTCTCGCCGCTTGCCTTCCTCGCCGTCTTCCAGTTTCTTCAACGACTTGGCGCCGTTCTGCTCCCACTGATCGGAGAAACTGCCACGCGACGCACCGCGGATTACTTAGCCAGCACTGACAACACGTGAAAATTTTATTGTGAATTGAGATTTATGTTTTAACATTTTCTTCTTTGATTTATGTATTAAACATTGAGTCATTTATATTAAAAAAATAGCCAATATTTTCAACTTTAAGATGATTAAATTTTATGTCTTTTT
>BOPP01000057.1:878870-920843 GCA_017312745.1 Gryllus bimaculatus
GATATGAAGGACGGCCGTCCTATTCGCCATATCCTGCTGCCGAGAAGCCATCGCCCGCGAACAACGCCCGAGACGAACGCCTTCGGAATTGCCCGTCGTTTCCCTGTACTAACCCAGAGAATAATCAAAGTAGTAAACAACGAAACGGAGACGGTCCATCTTCGATTAATGACGGCCAAGGAGGACGCGTTTGTCAATCCTGTAAGAATCCAGAAAATAATCAAAATAGTAAACAGCAAAATAGAGACGGTCCATCTTCCATGCATGACGACCGAGGCGAGCGCGCTTGTCCATTGTTTCCCTGTAATAATCCAGAGAAAGGTCAAAATAGTAACCGACGAGCCGGAGACGGTCCGTCTTCCATGAACGACAACCAAAAAGAGAGCAATTGTCCTTCATTTCCGTGTAATCCTCCCCCACGGCGAACTTCTCTTAAGAGAGATGACACACCCCCGCGACAAAGGTCTCAGTATGGAGATGACTCGCCTCCACGGCAAAGGTCTTCTTATAGAGAAGACTCGCCTCCACGGCAAAGGTCACGGAGAGAAGGCTCGCCTCCACGGCAAAGGTCACAGAGAGAAGGCTCGCCTCCACGGCAAAGGTCACAGAGGGAAGGCTCGCCTCCACGGCAAAGGTCTTCTTATAGAGAAGACACACCTCCACGGCAAAGGTCAAAGAGAGAAGGCTCGCCTCCACGGCGGAGTGGTCGTGATGATGAAAGAGAAGATTCGCTTTGTAGACGGCCTCACGAGGGTCCACCTCAACGACATAGAGAACATTACAGGGAAGAATCACCTCCGCGGAGGAAGAGTTCTTGCAAACTATCTCCACCTCCACAGCGGAGAAGAACTGACTGTGGAACCCCGCCTCCACCACGGAGGGGTAGTACACACAAAGAATCGCCACCTCCATGTCGGAGCACGAGTACTAAGAAAGAATCTCGGCCCCCAGAACGATGCCCTGTGTCTAGAGAAGATTCACCTCCTCGGAGTAAAGTTATTTACGTTGAAGAGTGTTTTGATAGAAAACATTCCTCCTCCAGACAGCCTCCTCCTGCAGAGTGTCCTCCTACAGCGTCCCCTCTTCCAGACGTATGTCCAAAACGTCGTTGTGCTGAAGGGTGTCCTTGGGATAAAGCTGACAAAAAGTCGAAGAAGAAGGAATGTTGTTTACGCAAATGTCGACGACCTGTACCAAGATGTAGATCCAAACCCAAAGTGCGGTGCAAACCCACATGATTATCACTCTTGACTAGCCCTAGCTGTGACAACCTAATATACATACTTGCCATTACTATATTATGTATGAAATATTTAATAACATTCTTCATTTTTACGACATTTTCCATTTTTTTAAAATAAAAGTTGGTAATGTATTTACAAACGTTTGTTTTCGTACAAGTTTACATTTTAAAGACAGGAACGTAATGCAGAGTGTAGCGTACAGAAATCGACAGCAGTTGTGGAAATCGCAGTTGCTCAAAAGTGGAGAGTCATCGACATATCGCTGTCGATTGCAGTACGCTTGGCAATGCTGAAAGATCCGCTTGAAAAAATATTTTTTGGACATAAGACACTTGCAAGAATAAAGCAACTTCCGAAATGTTTACAATAAGCAAAGACTTATTCCGTTAAGCTATAATAGAAAAGAGGTTTCAATATTACATAGAAATACAACCTAATTAAAAATATTATTGTTATGAATAATAAGAAAAAATGTACCTCCAATTTAACTTTCTCATATATTACTTACGTTTGATTTTTATATCAGATTTTATTGAAGAAAAAAAATTTGATTATCAATATTGTCAATTTTCAATATTTATTTTTTGGCGATTTACCAATATATAGAAAGTTTGCCGAATATAGGGCCAGCCCGATCTTTTACTTAATTTGCTTCATAATAAAAAGGTTAAAGAAAAAATTCGGAACCGTTTTTGAGAAAATAATTGTTTTCTCTTGAGAAAGTAGTTCTCTCGAGAAAAAACTGTTGCTTTGTGCCTCTCAAATGTACTCATTCCCAAAAATATTGTAGGCAAAAAAGTGTGGGTATTTAACTAGAGCCTAAGTACATACACTACACCAAAAGAAAAAACTAGCGGTTCAACAGAATGGCACAGACTTTCTCGTATTTGTTTTCTATTTCCAATGGTATCGGCTAGGTATTCGAGTTTGCCACATGCTCTTGTCTGCTGATTTCTATGGTCACTCAAAGTACATATTTTTAATTTTTTTTAGTTTTTCGGTTTTATAACGGTAGAACGGAAATGGTTTTTTAAGAATATTAAAGAACTTCGAATTAATAGCTATTTCCTTTGAAAAATTTGGAGCCGTTTTTAAGAAAATGGCTCTTAAATGCCACTGCAAATTCGAAATTTGAAGCTCTTTTTCATAGAAACTTTCATTTGAAGTACTTTAACTCAAAAATACAATAGTCTTTACAAATTACTGGAAATGTGCATATTAACGGAATTGTATTTTTTTTAATAACCACGCCGTTATATGCACTTTCCAGCTATTTGTGTACATTGTTGCTTCTTTAAGTGAAAGTGCTTCAAATGACTTCAATTAAAGTGTCTCGAAAACTCAAGTTTGCTATGAAAAAGAGCCTCAAATTTCGCGTTTACAGTAGCTCTTCCAGATCCGCTGGACATTTTTTTTAAAACGGCTAAAAATGTTTCAAAGAAAATTTTCATACAGAACGAGGTTTTACTCTCCTATAATATTTTTCGGGCCGGTTTCACCACCTGTGATTATGTTATTGGTTATGATTTCATTTCTCTTGAAGTTTTGTTTCATTTAATTTTCTTTCGAGTTTCACCTACATTAAACTCACTGGGTTTCACTCACACGGAGTCAAGCGCTCGAGATGGCCCGATGAAGCGAAGTTAATCGACTTTATCTGCTATCAGTCCTCGTTTCGACATATAATGGCATCAATTTATTACAATAAAATGTTTAAAGATTCTAAAATGCAAAATGCTGAATGACGAGTTCCTAACCTGCTTTTGGGTTCGTGGGCTTACATCTGATCGCTCGGATGTCGTTTTGATGAACAAGTACTCCCATGGTGTTGGAGGTTATTTAAAAGCAGTATAATAATATTACGGTAGCAGTGAGGTCTATGCTTCTCGATCAATAGAACATAGCGTTAATTATTTGTTTGTCAAGATTTCTGAACATGTATTTCCATCATTGCACGGATAGCAGATAAAATCAAAAAGCAATGTTTTAAGTAGTCAATTTTATTTACACCTATTCATTATAAACAATCCACACAAAAATGACGATCAGACTTCAAAAAATGTATTATAAACGGTTCATACCTTACACAAAAACAAATAATGGAGCTATATACACATATTGATTGATAACTAGAAGTATTTTGTGGCTCTTCTTCTTTGGAACCACACAACACTATATCATGTCTACGATTAGCAGCGTTCATAAGAAAAGGAAATTTGCCAAGCATGTACTATTCAAAACACAATATACTTCCAATAACAGTTTATTCAAAAAGTGGAAAAACAATGCACCATTTTCTTAAATGACCTTCAGACTATCCAACAACAATATTTCATCAAAAATGATGAAGCCGTTTCTGAGAAAAGAATTGTTTAAAAAATTTAAAATTGTCTATATTTCACGCAACATTACGCGAAAAATACTCAAATTTTCGCAAAACTGTAATTGACTTTATTTCAAAATCTATCTTTAAGGAACAGATTTCATTAAAGGAAAATATTTGTCTTTAATATTTTTGCTGAAGGAAGACGCCGAAAAAATGTTGAATGTTTTCAACTTTTGAAAAATAAAAGTTTTCAACAAATATGAGACCCACGCCATTATTTAAACGTTCTTTGGACTATCCAACAACAAAACCTAATCAAAATGGATGGCGGAATTTTTTGTAAAGTTGGAAAAAGTTCCAGGAACTTTACGTAATTTACCCCACAATTAAAATATCAATTTCAAGTGGCTGCGACATCAGACAGATCGAAAGGAAAATATCAATTTTAGAGAAAATCGCCTTAACGGTTTATCCGCTGTCGTTGTTCACAGACAGACGTTTTGCCGTAAATCAATTTTTGATGTCAAGGACCCACAAAACAAAGATTCTCTCCTTAGATTTTTTCCTAAATTTAGCTACTGGATTTGCCGGAAATTGCCGAAATTGGCCTTTTTTTGCGCAGCATTACACAACTACCTCTTCTTAAGAAGGAACTTCTGTTCCTTCTTAAGCACAAGAAAGTAAAAATTTGCCTGCAGTCGATTGGGCAGAATAGAAGCAGGTTTCTTACTGTCAACGTTCTGAGTGTGCGTGTATTTGAAAACAGTTGCTTTTTCAGATATATCGTATGTTCACCTGGGCCAAGTACTATACTGATCTGTTCAATAAGCTGTACTTTACATACCTCCAAAGCGTTGTAGCGTACAGCATCTTTGTGAAACACTTTTGATTCACCGCTTTTTTGAATTCGTTGTCATTTACGCAACATGTCTCATTAACACTTTTGGAGTATACATTGGAATAAAGTTATTTGTCGTAGCATCGCAGTCAATCGATGCCTTTTATCCCTTTCGCCAGGGACTCGGAGCAGTTAGTAACCGGGGTTCCCAGACGGTCACCCATCCAGGAATCCGTTGCGTCTCAAATTGCTTAACTTACGTGATTTCACGGAACGTAATTAAGCATTCGGCTAACGCCGACGGCTTTGTTTTATATTACATAGAATTTAGGCGGATCGGACTTCAGCCATATCTTTTACTTTACTCGTCTTATTCTGTAAGCCACAAATTATTTTCAATTTATTGGAATAATCTGCTGAATGGGAAACTTGTCCATATATACATAAGATTTTTTCTCTAATATCAGCGGAATATTCTTAGAAGTTTATTCACATTATATACCAAATGAAGTAAGCACATAGGGCATTTGACAATTCCTGCTAGATATATCAATTTACAGATTTAAAAAAGTACATAAATAATCAGTTATGCGGTTTTAAAGTAATGACTTAAATATGAGTCATTTCATACTGTAAAAGCACATCAGCGTAATCCTTATAATTTTGTCAATCATATTATTCCATTATGTTTTGATCTCAAAAGCTATTTCCGTAGAACGAGTTAGTAATTTTCCAGTTTCGTCGCATTCTGTCACCGAACTAACGCCCGGCTTCACCACCATAACTTAAAATTTTCAGTTCGTCTCAAGAATTTAGTAGGCTTAGGAGATATTTCAATTTCACCATGCCCTTTATGGTGAATGTACGCGTCAAGTTAAATTTAAATTTAAGCACTCCTCTCTGGAAGCTGCATTTCCATTTTAAGTCGTTCTTTACGTTGAAAAAACAATGTTAAAATGGAGACCATATTATGGAATGTTGCTCTCGATAGCGATTGCTGCGACAATTGTGGAAAATAGAGCTTTAAGCAGCCTTCTCGTAATGCGTACTGCAATTATGGTTACAGATTTTTCGCCCGGTAAAAGGGCATTGGCCGAATGGTTAGTAAAGAAAGACAGATATTTCCAATAAAATATTGCTAGAAAATTTCACAAGCATTGGTTTGTAGAACCAGTTCTGCATTGAAATCAGGCAAGACCCATCAAATGTATGGGAAAATTGTGGTTGAAAACTCAAACTGAGTCCTCGTAAGCAACAGAAATTGATTCAAAAGGCCGAGATAAATAGAAAGAACTTGACCAGTAAGGACTTGATCAATCAATTCAAGTCGAATGGAGTTGAAATATCTTATCAATTGTAAGAAGGGGTGAGGTCTTCCTGCAAGAAATCAAGTAATAAAGTAAAAATAACTCATGACTAAGAAATGGCTGAAATGGGCTAAAAGAATGCAAATTGAAGTTAACATCAGTTGAGGGAACGTAAACAACATGATATATTTCATGATTTACTGTTCGCTGACAGGTAACTTCATATTCAGGGGTGAAGTGGGATTTTTCAAACTTTATCAGAAATTAATTACAGAGACGGATTTATTTTCTGTTGTTTCAAAATATTATTTTTAAAAGTCAATATAATTAGTGTTTATTATCTTGCAGGTAATATTTTCAGACGAGTCTATATTTCGTGTCTAAGAAAGGCTTCCAGTACGTGTAAATGGCGTTGATGAGGGGTTTTTGACAATGTGTATCACTCAGATATTCAAATATCCATTTTCAGTTATAGTATCTAGTTGTATGTCAGTTCATGGATGTGGCAGATTACTGTTGAAGGCACAATGGAGCAGAATCAGTACAAAAAAGCTTCAAACCCGCCTGCTGTCTCAGATCGGAGATTGGATACCTGAAAGAAATTGCATTTTATGCACGACGGAGCACCATGCCTTTATGCCAAGTCTGTTAAAAAATTGTTGGAGAAAAATAACATAAGGACATTGTCTTTGCTTGGTAATAGCTCAGACTGCAACCCAATTGAAAATTTATGGGAAATTGTTAAGACAAAATTGAAGAAAACAATAACAACCAGAATTAGCCTCATCGTAAACACCATACATATACGGTTTCGTGATGGACAAATTCTGAAAATGAGCAAGGACCTTGTGGAAAGCAAGCCAGAGAGTTTACAAATGGTTATAGAGAAAAAGGGAATGCACCCCAAGTACTAGAGAGGGCATCGTGAATTCATAAATTGTGATAATTACATTTCAAAAGTGAATTACTGTTAGTTTCTCCAATTATTATAATAATTTGCACACACTTTTAACTGGCTTGCAAGTAACAATTTGTCAGACAACTAGTGTTTTGTAAGTTATGTTCACATTATTCCGTAGCTACTCTCAATTTCGAAATTTTATGTTTACTAATTTTTATTTTGTTTCGTTTTTCACCTAAACGTATCAACCGTCAGAACTTTATTTAACGTATGCTTTAATTTATCTTGTAGTTCGTTACATTAAAATCGTTGTCAATGTTATCCAACGCATAATTATTTCTCGGTTTGTTGTTCCATTTGCAATTTTATTTTCTATAGTAGAAATGTGCTTTCTCATATATTCGATGAGCATTTCTTTATCCGACGCTGAAAGTTTCGCACACCTCCCTCTTTTCCCCGTTACGAAATACCGATAAAAATATTATCTTTCACCGAAGAACAAAACAGAACCAAAACAAACATGGTTTCTTATGGTCACTGACTGGTTCACCTGATCCAACATTTTCACCCAACTCTCGTATACATTTCAGTTAGACTTCACTAAGCATTACTTTAAAGAGGGTGATGAAACGACGAACAACGAAGCATGACTTAAAAGAGGACTTAAAATTAAGGATGAACTGATTAAGTCTTACTTAATAATATTTGGTGAAACCGGCCGTTAGTGCTAATCGATACATGCTATTGAAATAAGTAAACCAATTCAGTTAATTCTCATATGTTCATTTTTCGTTTGTATCCAAAAGAATATTTTTTTCTTTGCCGATCATTTAAAATATCCTCAGCGCTTCCACTTACTTTAAGAAGACCCTTCTGAACATTCTATAAGAGTGATATCTTACGAAAATCTTGGCAGTAACAATGCAACATTTATTCCTCTAAAGGTCAAAAAGATGGCAGTTTTTTGTATTAAATGACTCAATGTTTATACATAAATAAAAACAGAAATAATATGTTAAAACATAAATCCTCAATCTCAAAATAACAGATTTTCTACGTGTTGTCAGTGCTGCTAATGTATCACCGTGCGTCGCGTGCAGTTTCTTCCGATAGTCGAAGCAGAACGGCGCCAAGTCGTTGAGGAAATGGAAGAGGCGAGGGAAGCAAGCAGCGGTCGAGAAATGCACTCAGGTGGAAATCTGCCTCTCGCAAAAGGGAAGCTCGCGTGGCCACCTCACGACTGGGCGAATGGGGACCGCCGACGCGCGCTCAGCTCGTGCGCGCCAGAGGCCCTATCACCAAACGCCCCCGCATGTCCACATTGCAACTACGCCTACTACCAACACGAGCCGTATACACCGTATACAGACCCCCGCCATGAGCCCAGGGGGTCCTATCACCCATATCCACCTTATCCACCATACAGCGAACCCCCATACGGTCCAAGATATGAAGGACGGCCGTCCTATTCGCCATATCCAGCCCCCGAGAACGAACCCTATCCGGGGCGCCGATATCCAGCTGCCGAAAATCCATCGCCAGCGAACAACGCCCCAGACGAACGCCTTCGGAATTGCCCGTCGTTTCCCTGTACTAATCCAGAGAATAATCAAAATAATAAACAGCGAAACGGAGATGGTCCATCATCAATTAATAACGACCGAAAAGAGAATGTTTGTCCATCATTTCCGTGTAATCCTTCTCCTCGAAATTCTATTAAGAAAGAAGAATCACCTCCACGACAAAGGTCAGATTACGGAGAAAACTCCCCTCCACGGCGAAGGTCTTATCATAAGGAAGACTCACCTCCACGGGAAAAGTCTTATTATAGAGAAGACTCACCTTCACGGGAAAAGTCATATTATAAAGAAGACTCACCTCCCCGGCGAAGATCTTATTATAGAGAAGACTCACCTCCACGGGAAAAGTCTTATTATAGAGAAGACTCATTTTCACGGGAAAAGTCTTATTATAAGGAAGACTCACCTTCACGGCAAATATGCTTTTTAAGAGAAGACTCTACTCCAGGGCAAAGGAGACATTATAGAGAAGTTTCGCCTCCACGGCGGAAAGATCGTCGTGATGAAAGAAAAGATTCGCTTTGTAGACGGCCTGTATTCTACCACGAAATTTCACCTCCACGACGAAGACAAAATTGCAGGGAAGATTCACCTCCACGGAGGAAGAGTACATGTAAACTATCTCCACCTCCACAGCGGAGACTTGTTTGTAGAGAAGAATCACCGTCACAACGTAGTGACAGTTACAGTGAACACTCACTTCCACGGAAGACACTTGTTTGTAGAGATGAATCTTATTCACAACGTAGTGATAGTTACAGTGAGTTCTCACCTCCACCGAAGAGGAGTACTTACAATGAAACTCAGTCTCCACGACGAAGGGGTAGTTCTAACAAAGAATATCCGCCTCCATGTCGGGGGAGTTATACCAACAATGAAACTCAGCCTCCCCGACGGAGATGTAGTTCTAAAAAAGTATCTAGAAGGAGTTGTGCTAACAAAGACTATTCGCATCCTACTTGTAGGTGTAGCACTGACAATGAATCTCCGCCGTCATCTCAGAGAAGTAGTGCTAACAAACAATCTCCGCCTCCAAGTCGAAGGAGTAGTACTAACAGTGAAACTCAGCCACCACAACCAAGGGGTAAAACTAACGAAGAATCTCCGCCTCCAAGTCGAAGGAATAGTACTAAAAATGAAACTTCGCCTCCACCACGCAGGGAAAAGAACAAAAAAAACCCACGTCGAAGGAAAAGCGCTAATAAAGAATCTCCACCTCCCAGTCGAAAGAGTAGCCCTGACAATGAAACTCCGCCTCCACCACGCAGTGAAAAGAACAAGAAAACTCCACGTCGAAGGAAAAGCGCTAATAAAGAATCTACACCTCCCAGTCGAAGGAGTAGCCCTGACAATGAAACTCCGCCTCCACCACGCAAGGAAAAGAACAAAAAAACTCCACGTCGGAGGAAAAGCACTAATAAAAAATCTCCACCTTCCAGTCGAAGGAGTAGCCCTGACAATGAACCTCCGCCTCCGCCACGCAAGGAAAAGAACAAAAAAACTCCACGTCGAAGGAAAAGCACTACTAAAGAATCTCCGCCTCCCAGTCGGAGTAGCCCTGACAATGAAACTCAGCCTCCAACACGCAGGGAAAATAACAAAAAATCTCCACGTCGAAGGAAAAGCACTAATAAAGAATCTCCGCCTCCCAGTCGAAGGAATAGCACTGACGATGAAATTTCGCCATCACCACGCAAGAGTAGTACTAACAAGGAATATACGCCTCCACAACGGAAAACTGCCAAACGTCTTTGTGCAGAAGGGTGCCCTGGAGAAAGAACTGACAAAAAGTAGAAGATGGAATGTCGTTCAGGTAAATGTCGACAACCTGTACCAAGATGAAGATCCAGACCCCAAGAGCGATGCAGACCCACATGATTATCACTCTTGACTAGCCCTAGATGTGTCAAATATCTACTTGCTAGTACTATATTATGTATGAAATATTTAATAACATTATTCTTTATTTGTATGACTATTCCTTTTTTTTAAATAAAAGTTGGTAATGATGTATTTACAAACCTTGTTTTAGTACTAGTTTAAATTTCAAGACAGAGACTTAAAGCACAGAGTACAGAAATCGATAGCAACTGCATATGTGCAGTTCGAGTTGTGCAAGCGCAGATGCTAAAAAGTGGTGGAGAGTCGTCGATATATCGCTGTCGATTGCAGTGCGCTTGGCGGTGCCTTAAGTCCCTCTTGTAAACTTATTTTTAGGACAAAAGACATTTGCGAAAAAAACTCCCGAAAAAAATACATTAAAGTTAAAATAGAACTATACTCTTCATCTTGGTGTGGTACCAAAACTGCACTTACTTTTTCGCCCATACTTTCATGCAAAATTACGCGACATGTACTCAAATTATCGAAAAATTGTACCTTACCTTACTTCACAATTTATCTTTAAGGAACAGATTTGATTAAGAAGCAAATCTCTATCTTTATATTTGAAGTTGTAGGAAGACGTCGAAAAAAATGTGAATTTTTTTAAATTAAACATTTTAGTTTTTAACGAAAATGGGACCTGCACCATTCTCGTAATAGCTATTAACATACCTAGAAATGTTATGAGTGTTATTACTGCCGATGCTAAAAGTTAAAAATCGAGGCAGAGCGTAGCGGAGCCAAGATTTTTAATTTCGACGAGGCAGTAATAACACTAATATTTCGTGGTATGTTCAGCGCTTTATTGGTCACCATAAAATCTCCAATTTTTTTGAGAAAATTTACATTACTGCGATATGAAACACATGAATTCTGTAGTTGCGGCACGATAATCGAAATTGTTGGGTGTTGGTTGCAATATATCTATTTCAACAATACGCTTGTATACAGTGGCTCGAGATGGGCGCTGAAAATTCGTCTGTACCTCAAGAAGTTTTGGATGTAGCTGCGGAAGCAACGCGAGATTTAATCCCTGAAAACTCTAAAAAATTACTATCAGCCAGGAAGGTTGGGCGTCGACTTCCAGTGGCGACACCACATCGTCAGTAAGTTTTACTGAAGAAGAAAACCATGTTGTCAAGTGCAACGAAAATAATGCTAATTTACCAAATATTTATTTTTAAAACTGCACAATTAATAAAATTATAATTAACAATGAACATCTCCCAAAATGATATAACTAAATAAAATAACTAAAGATGTTAAAACCCGTTGCTAAGGATTTTAAATTTCTTAACCTACAAGTAGGTGCAAGTGCACTTAAACTTATAGGGTTGCATGTTAACAAGGGTTAAAGACGCATGTGACCGACACTATCCAATAACAAAATATGATTCAAGTCACTAGAGCCTTTTTTTTATTTTTTTTTATTTTTCAAATTTGGAAAATGTCCCAGGGGCTTCATGTAAAATACCCCTCAAAATTAAAAGATCAGTTTCAAATTCAAGAGTCCACGACATCAGACAGATAGATTGAGGAATATCGAGGTTGGAGAAAATCAGCTGAATGGTTTAGCTGCCAACGTTGTTTACAGTCGGACTGGCGAACAGACATGTTTTGCCATTTGATTTTTCGGTTTTATGGACCCACAAAACATGGATTCTAGCTACACCACGTGTTAGATGATTTTTTTCTAAATTTCGCAACTGGGTTTATCCAGTTTTTCATTACTACAACCCTGTAATAAGACTTTTTCTACCGAAAATTCAAAGTTTTTCGCGCAGAATGACATAACTTTCTTTTTACTGCGTAAGCGGTAACGAGCAAGTTAAAAGATGTTTCATTATTACATATAAATGCAACCTAATTAAAAATATTATTGTTAATAACAAGAAAAAGTGCACTTTGAGAAAATATTGTAATGCTACACGGGATATTGCTGTTTTCCGACAGAAAATCTTGTTTTTTGGCACCTGAGACCTGAAACTTTGATAATTCTTCTTACTAAGTCTATCAAATTACTTTCTTTAATACGCTGAATACGTCAGAATTCTCGTTTTGTGGGTTCTCTATACACTAGTAATGCTACACCACATACATTCTCGTGTTACTTGAAATGGCTACGCCATATTATACTACCGCATGAACATGCGAAAAGATTTCCAAATAGAAATTTCTTTCTCCGCGCCTAGATTCGAAATCATGAACACCGAGTTAAAACGCCTGGGACATTTACGCCATCAGTTGCACGGCTATACTCAATTTTCCCGATGATGCATTCTATACTGGTGCTCCCTTGCACTTGACGTTATTACAATACACATTTTTTACAATTAACCGTAGTCTTCTCTGCCCTGCACTAACGATCTCAAAACAATACAATCAATACACACCATAAATAAATACCCTTTTAACATACAATTAATTTTAATTCACGCTTTTAACACATTACAATAATTCATTACCTGTTGTACCATATTGCCTTATTTTGCTTTCATTACTGTTCTTTCTATAACTTAGATACTACATTAAATACTTTGAACAAAATTTCATCTTCCTACAAATGTATAAGAATATTTTCGCACTTCTCCAGCTGTTGTACTGACCTGTCCTCTTGATATGGTTACTTCATCACCACGGCTTCCTCTTCTTAAACAAACACCCGCACTACCATCTTGCCTCCTTGGCCCATGTCTGAGTTTCCGAAAATCGTACTAATTTTATATCACGCTAAACAATGTCTATTAAATGAGCTAAACTTCGCTACTAATCAACTAGAGATGTGGACCTTTAGTCCGCCCAAATTAATTTTAAAAACTTTAAATGATATTTTCTTAACTTCGCGCACCAGCGTCCTAACACAACCATTCGTCACGAGCTTTCGTACCATTGTCCCCTTGTTCACACTAACCCGTTCGCCTTCAATTGTTTCTTTTTCAGTCCGGAAACTTTACAAAAGTTTTTCTCGTTCCTTCTTCCTGGGCCGCTATATGCATTTGTCTTTTCCTCTTGTATTTCATTTTTTTTATTCAAAGATACTAAATACATTGTCCTTGACAGTTACTACTATTATTCTACTCTTTTACATTTCCTCGCACGAAAATCACGCAATATGTGCTCAACTATGCTAAATTTCTGTTTCATTACTTTATTACCCTTATTACCCTTTATTACCCTTGCATTTACATGTTTCTCTATTTATTTTATTGATAACTATTTGTCTGTTCCATTTATTGTTCACTTGTCATTCTTTGTTGTCGTTTTAAAACGTTATAAATTTAGTAAAAACTAATTAATTTACGTCTTCAGCTTCCTTGAAATTGTCATTAATGATTCATCTCAATACATTTACAGAATTTGGGCAGATAAACCTGTCCACCAAACAGACTGTTTCACCCTTAATCTTTTGTCGATCCTAGTTGACTCTTAATTTTTTTCAAAATTCTCATTTCAGCTGGACTCTCAATTAGTTTTCATCCGAAGATCTTCCTGAACATTATTGTCTTCCGTGTGTTGTTAGTAATGAATTAGTTGTGAGCCGGTATCAATTCTAGGTGGCCATCGACTCATTTTGTTCTCTATTATATCAATGTAGTTCAAATATAGTCTCTTTATGGTGCTTTTATTTTCTTGAATACAAACGTATTATATACGGATAAATATAAATATAATTGAAAGTTATAGAATGCTGCGTAAAATAGACTTCCATTTTTTAAACGAACACGATTTGAGATCCCAAGCACCAAAAAATGTGGTTTTTTGTTTGTTTGTTTTTTGTTTTTGTTTTTTTACAAACTGTTTATCTGTCAGTGTGCCCGTTCGTCTGTTGGTTCGTCCGTCCGCCCGTCTTTTTGTCTGTCTGTGAAAATCGCTAACGCATAAACCATTCACAGGTTTTTAAAAAATTCTCCGATCGATCTGTTCCGTTGAAGATCCGACACTTAGAAACGAATTCTTCGATTTTTGGGGAAGTCTTTGCATTTAGCATCTGGAACGTTTCCTCAATAACTGACCTAATTGTTTTTTGATTAATTTCTAGTCACGGTAGTGAAATTATGTTAGTTCAATGTGCAATCTTCACTGTTAACTCTGAATTTAGAGTTTTGCAAATGTTTTCAACTTTTTGGATCCTCTCCTTCAACTCCATTGTTGAAGATATTTTTTGTTCAGATAAAATTTCTTCTCCCTTATTAGCTCTTTCATTCGTGTAATGTTAATTTACTTTCTCACCTCTCTGCCGATGCATTTCTTCCCCATGACACCACCAAACCCAATAACAAGGGAAAGGGAAGGATAGAGCCATTCAGGGTCGACATGACTTATAACAACATATTTGATTATTGTAAACAACAACCACATGACTGTACAATACCCAAGGACAGAACTGCATTTACAGCCCCATGACTGTGATTGCACACACAGAAATCACAGAAAGACTCGACCAAATTCCCTGAGACCCAAAACTGAAAGAACTCTTGTATCCACTACTATTGCTTATCACTTCAATAGGGCAACAGAAGAAGCACGCGTCAACTTCGTCGTGAACGAACTCCCTCCTAGCTACAATCAATTAGACACTTCACAAAACTGAACATTACTTGCCATCACATTACTGAAATACGACGGGACAACAACGGGATACTTGTCATTTACACTGTGGAGACAAACAGACGGGAAATGACGGACTTCAAATCCAAACGTATGTACATTCCCTTCTACAGGATTCGACTAGAAGACTACCCGACATCGGACAGGATCCCACAGTGTAAAAACTGCCAAAGACAAAAGTACTGACGTCTTGTTTGTCGTCACACGGAAAATGACTGGATCAGCACATTGTCGGATTCACTGACTAGAGAATACGATTCACACGTGTCTTTGGCCCATAACCCATTAACTTCTTTGTATAACTGTTATTTTATTACTCATCTTCAATAAAGAGTAAAAAGTTTTCATGAACGTCCGTAACCATAGAGGAGAGATACATGTACATTGTATCTCTCCTCTATGTCCGTAACCAAGCAATTCAGAACATGCATTGACTCGACAGATCAACCCAACTAGTTTTTATTTCAAAAAGTACTAATAAACGTACACAGATGGCAGTACTGTCTGCATTTTTCTTTTCATATTAACAGAAGTAAAAGTATAGTGAATATAATACACCGATTTTTTTGTTATGTGCTATAATTGTGTCAATACTGGCGTTAGCATACAATTTTCAGTTGTCTCATCCTTCTCATGGAAATATCTCATTGAAAATGGTTCCCTCAAAATATCGTTAATTATACACTCACCGGAAGGCATACTACACATAATTATTCCTGATACTCGTTAGGCAAAGCATTTTTACTACACTGCAAAGTTACTGCAAAATCCTCAACGAAATAACGCGGTAACACGACACACATCACAAACACTACAATGTGTAACGTATTAAGCAGCGTGCTCGTTGCCAATCTATTTGGGGACGCTTGCCGGGATCTAGCCTTGCCACAGGAAGAAGGGCTTTTTCCCGTAAGAAGAAGCGGAAACTGGGAGCACACAAGGCCTTTTGGAGTTTCCGGTCTTATAGAAGCTTTTCAACTGTTATAACAAGCGGATGGGGGTTGCGTGACGTAGTAGATCACGTGGGCTCGCCTATATAACAGAGTGTACGGAGCAGTGGGCGGGGTGGGGGCGCGATTCTGGAGACAGCGCGGAGAACTCGTGCGTGTGCCACAAAACTTGGCGCCACGAACGCGTGCATATGCGACGCGCGGCTCGCGAGCTCGAGTCACTAGTTGACGAAGCCTGCGGACTTTAGCGTCCTGGCGTAGACTGCGGTCACGGCGGAGGCATGCTGTGTGCTCGTGGCTCCGCGGTGAAGAGTGGTGTGAGTGCCATCGATTCACGCCCGATTCTCAATCGGATATAGTCGCTCCTGCGACCAGAGCGCAAACCAGCCCGTTGGCTGCGCCCAGAAACGGACTTTGGGTGTCCAGCGGACATCGTCAGCGGAAGTTAGGCCTTTGCTGCGCGCTTCAAAAGTGGAGTGTGGCGATGCCACAATCAAAACCATCTTCATCGGCGTTTGGATCACTCCCGCGATCAGGGGATTAGTAGGTTCTATCAGAGCATAGGTAGTGTAAGTAAGATTATTTTAAGCTGTATATATTTGTTTTTGTTTTCTTGTTAATAAATTATTGTTTATACGAAAGCTCTGTGTCTGTGGTCGCTGTGAGTATCCATGACGTCACAAATGGATCATCACTGCGTAACGCACTGCCCTGACCCGCACATTGATTCTCTTAAGAAGAATACGCTGTGCTCTTCACAAATTCGAGGATTTTAGGGATCTGATCACATGTGAGTCAGAACTTCCTTCCTCAGAAAAATTAATAAAATCTCAACTGAACATTCTGGTTCACTCTCATTACATTGAGAGAGAAATATGTTCCCCATAATCATTTGATAAGTTTTAAACTCGACAAACGGTACGTTAATTTATACAAACCAAACATTTCATTTAAAATAAGTTTGCATTGTGGTAGCACTGGCTTAGCACTGGCTGAGTAATCACATTCGCAGACAGGACGAGCCAGGCGAGGCCTGACCTTGAAGCAGTGGCGGGGGAGAAATGCCATCCATTCCCAGTTAGCTAGAGTTCAGTGCATTATCGGCTGCGGCTTCTCCCCGATCGCCGTCTGACCCAGTGAAGTAGATGCGCGCGCAACACCCAGGTCCAGCGAATATGTCCGAGCTGGGCTTCGTTAGAGCATTGCAGAAGCTGTAGGCCGCCGCACTGTTTGCAGTAGTGTGCTGTGGGCGCAATATTTTTGATCGTGTGGCATAGTACGGTTCATTGTCATTTTAATTCTCAAAATCCATCAAATTCTCATTTTTGCTTTCCCCAACAGTTGCTGGGGTTGCATGCACGCCCCCCCCCCACACACACACACACATACACACACACAGATATATATAGACACACACACAAGTTCCGCAGCACGACGTGGCATGGACTCTACTAATGTCTTAATATCTGAAGTAGTGCTGGAGTTAATTGACACTATGAATCCTGCTGGGCTGTCCCTAAGTGCTGAAGAGTACGAGGGAGTGGAGATAAGGGAGGATCAAGCCGACCATTAAGGGGGGGGAGGCAACGTAGATATGTGTTAAATAATAAACATATTTGTTACTATATTGTATATTATTTATGTACTGTAGAAACGATGCTTTACAATGTTATTGTTTAAATAATCACATTATTCGAATATAAATATATATTTAAATCAATTTAACCAAATTAAGGAAGGTAAATGAATACTCCAAGCCTTTTGGGGAGGCCATGGCCCCCATCTCCTCCTCGTGGATCCGGCATTGGGTGGATATCTCTTTTGAATAGCACGTTACAAGTCATTCCAAATATCAGATTCCCAGATTTAGATTCATTTAGTCAAAAAATAGTAAAAGCTATATGTGTCGTATGAGGGAGAAGATAATCTGCGCGCGTTTCCTTGAGTTCCAGAATCCCTTCCCATCATTTTAACTATAAATAGTTGGAAAAGTTAAAGATAAACAAATAAAAATAAAATTTTAAAAAATGCGCAAGATTAGCGACATTTGAAAAAACTAGACATTTTCGTTTCCGAGTTATAGAAAACTTATTTGCAACGGTAAACGAACTGCAGATTTGATTTTTCTGCATTGCTAACAAAATAGTAAATCGCCCTTTACCTCTATTCCTAGTTCTGTAAGCAAAATGAGTGTTCAACAAAACGTGCGCATAGTGAAGCTACATTTATATCCCGAAGTAAAACAAGGGAGCCATCTCAGCATTTGCTCAATGGATCAGGGAAACTGGACAAAAACCTGATCGAGATGGAGGTCATTGGCCTGGAAGCTGAAGTACATTATTTGTTACAAGCATATTAAGTCTTTTTTTTAAGTATACAAGTGTAATCTAATTCATTATATATCACTGTTTTGTTAAAATGAACATTATTTTTCTTTTTGTTGATCAGTAGTCTCCAATTCTATAGAAAAAGTAATGCAGCAGAAAATATTTTACTTTTAACTTAAATTTGTGTACCGACTTCAATTGTTTAATGTCATCTGGCAATGCGCTGTAAAGTAACATACATGTATGTGGATTTCTGGTAGTGAGCTGTTGATACTGACACTTGATGAATGTGATTTCTTCGACGTTTGTTGTAATCATAAATATCAGTATTGCATGAAAATATGTTCCCACCGTTGAGTAAGTCAGTTTTGACAAATATTACAGATTCGTAAATAAATAGGCAAGGTAATAGTAAGATTCCAAGCTCAATGAAGAAAGGATGGCAGGGATCACGCGGATGGCATTTTTCATTATTCCAATTTTTCTTTTGCAATCTAAAGGTTTGAATACCGTATGATGAGCTTCCCCAGAATATTATGCTATATCTCATGCGGGAATGCATATTAGCAAAATACGCACAACGAACCGCATGAAGGCTGGCAGAATTTGAAATAATTCTAAATGTGTAACACAATGAACTTAATTTAGTGTTTAATTCTGTTATATGTACACCCCATTTGAGGTTTGACTGAATTGAGAGACCTAGAAATTTTGTTACCTTAACATCAGCTAATTATATATTGTTCGTTTTCAATGGAGAATGCGATTGCTGATTTGAAATGCAAAAATGCATTGAAACTGTTTTCCCTTCGTTAACTGTTAATTTTTTATTACAAAACCAATTCGAAACTTCTAAAATCGCACTATTTATTGTTTCTTTTTGCAAAGAACATTCGTGTCAACTGAAAACAGAACTGTTCTTCCGTTTTTAACAGACGAGGGCATATCATTTACGTAGAACAAAAAGAGGATAGGACCTAAGATCGAACCTTACGGGATCTCATATTCAATTGGTAAAGAATTGGAAAGATAAGTAAATAATGTCCTTTCGTATCAGTGCGGTATTTCTACTCTTTGAGATCGATATGGAAGGTACGAGGTTATCCAATCTAGGGCGATACCACAATTTCCATAGAAGGTAAGTTTGATAGCAAGATGTTATGATCAATAATGCCAAAAGCTTTCGAAAGATCTAAAAATCTTAAAATGGGTGCTTCAATTTGGTCCATTGATTAATCAACATCGTTAAGAAAAGAAAAAAATGGCAGTTTCCGTAGATTTTGATTTCCTAAAACCTTGCGAGTCTGAAAACGCTTCGTTTTTCCTGAGAAAAATTCCCATTCACCCATTCCATAGAAAAACCTCTCTAATATTTTTGAGAAAACTGACAAATGAGAAATTGGCCGGTATGTTTGAATTTAATATTTGTTCTCTTTTTCTAAAAAGTGTCTTAATTTTTTCTGTTTTAAAAATAGCTGGGCATAAAGAAGCATTGAAAATGAGAGTTAACAGGTGTATAAAGGCAGGTATTTACGTTTTCAATAAAAAATCTGGAAATTCATCTCAATCAGATGAATATTTATTTTTTAGTTTAATGCTATTCTCAGTATTTGGTTAGAAGATGTTTCGGAAATATCGGGTCCAAAATATTTGGGGAAGGGAATGATGTGGAATTTTGTGGGTTTAGTCCCTTCGAGAGTTCAGCCGCAATTCTAGAAAAGTATTGGTTGAAGAGATTAATCACTTTTTTTCGATTAGTCATTTTATCCGGTCTGGGGATTTTGGTGGCTAGTGGAAGTATTTAAGTTCAGAAGAGTGTTCATGGAGTCACTCTGTAGCAATTTTGGACGTGCAGGCTGTCTCATTGTCCTGCTGGAAATACCCAAGTCCGTAGGGATGCACAATAGACATAAATGGATGCAGATGATCAGACAGTATGCTTATTTATTATTACGTAGTACGTGTCAATTTGCGAGTATGTAACGTTCTCAAAGTCTTTACGGTTTTTTTCTTTCTACACTATCCTTTTGACGACAAACTGCCATCTTGACGATGAGTCGAGAGGAATTCCATTACATGTCGTACACTTATATTTCCAAAATTATGTTTTGGGGTCGTCCATCAACCTTTTCTTGCAGTATTCCAGACTTCTATATTACTAAGAAAATATCTACACTAACCGCACTTTTCTTTACTTAATTACAATATAAATTCAATCATTTCGAGGCGAACTATTCGAATCTATTCAAAACATTTCTGACTTTTATTATAAACTTCATAAGGTTTTTGCTGCTCGCGGCACAGCATCCTACTGTCATCGCGACATGTCACGTTCTCCTATAACATTGTTCTGGCAACTCGTTTAGATATTCTCTTCTCTTGTTTTTTAATTGTTTTACTCTAAGTTCTTTTGTCTATATAACAAGGTATTATATGAAAATATTTTCTCGAATAAAAATATTTTTCTAATATTTAAAATATATTACCCAAATGAATTTTTTGTTAAAGTAGGGTATACGGTACACCCTGACAGAGCGGGGGAGGGGGCTATGCTACGCACTCTGATAGAAATTACGGATAGGCGATTTTCATATATTGCCCTTCTTTGTCCCCGCCGCATTGTAATGTCAATTTACTTTCAAAGGCGAGTTTTCTCGCTTCGCTCACCCAGATCCAAGTCACTGCGAGGCTTGGGTCTTCGGCCCTCGCGTTCACTATAAACATCCTTGAGTTACGCATTATTACCAATTCACTTTTATAAGAAAGCCCTTTTCAAGAAAGCCTCCAGAATTCAAACTTGGCAGTTGCTACCGGTGCGCGAAGTGCCGGTTTAAACAGTCTTCTGTAAGTTGTACCGTGTACTAGACTTCAGCCGAACTTTGTTTGCATTTTCCGTAATCTCAAATTTTCAATGTCTCACTTTTGTTTATATTTCCTTTATTTATCCTTCTAATGGTACTACGTCGACACACTTTTAATTATATTTTGAAAATATTCCGAGCTGTATGTATGTGTGTATATATATAACTATTTAGCAATAACGCGCGAAAGTAGGGCCTACGTGCTGCTGTAGTATCATTAATTAATTACTTCCATAATACAAACCAGTGTTGCCATATCGGCGGAATTCCCGCCGTTTTCAGCGGATTTTGAACTCGTACGGCGGAAAAAAAATTAGTTTCGCGGACAGCGGAATAAACGGCGGAAATTAATAAAGTTAGTAAAGCAGTAAAACTAGTAAAAGCATCAGTTTTCGTTAACCTTTATTAATACGTTGTTTTCCACAGATGTATATTTTTAAAATTTCTAAATTCATGTTACTAGCAAGAATAAATAGTGTAATACTAATATAATAAATTATATAATACCTGAAATCAATTGTTATTATTTTGCACCCAGGTAATGCATTCTATATTATCTAAAAATTGAATTGAAGGTTCAATAAAGCCATTATATTTCGCAATCATATTTTTTAAGAGAAGCAATTAATACAACATTTAAATATGGAAAAATAATTTATTTTACGTTTAGCGGATTTAGGCGGGAAATTTAAAACCAGTTCAGCGGATTTTCGGCGGAAACTGATACGAACTTGGCGGAAACCCTCTAAACACATCTGGCAACACTGATACAAATGGTACTGTATCAAAATACCTGCACCTAGCTATCTGCTTTAAGAGTCCAATAAGATTCGTGAAGAGTTTGTGAGAGCTTTTATTAAAACTAAATCTTTTGACACTGCCCCTATTATCAGTTCTCGAATTGAGATCGACTTCTCAAGGCAAAGCAAGGCAAGAACAAGACAAATACTTCTCGTTATTCTGGTGTCTTTTTGTCTTTCGGTCTGCTATTTGACCTGTTTGACCTAAACCTGATTTTTGCTCTCGAGATCGCTAGTTACTATCTCTTCACAAATTGGAGGTTTGCATTCTGTTAAGAAAATGCCGTATTTTGTTAGTAAATTTGTTGGACTATTTGTGGTTTGCTATATTACTCTTTATCTTCGCGGGTTGAAAGAAAATATAACTGAATCGCCTACTATTAACATAGATAGATTGACAGCTGTGAAAGATGTCAGCGATAAATTCCTTAGTGTAGCTTTAGACACAGAACTTATTCGAAATGGACAAATATATTGTATTAAGTAGGTTAAAATTGTTTTTGTCTGTAGAAGGTTCTATCACAGTCCTTCGCTCATTTAAAACTATTATGACACTTTTAAGATTGTGTCTTTTCTCAGGTCAAGCTCATTCCTTCATAAAACATCTTTACTAACCCCTGCATTTTTGCGAATTGGTGGAAACAGCGCTGACAGATTATTATTCGATGAACATGGTTTGCAAAGCAATAAAGTTTCAATATCTGATTCACCAAAATCAGACCAAGGCCTTTATGATGAATGCAAAACTGATACTGATAATTTTACAATGTCAGGTATGATGTAGTGTACTTAAAATAATCATGAAATTGAATTAAATTAAACAAATAATTCATATTGTGTTAATAATTTTATGAATATATTTGAGGCATGTTTATTGTATTGATGTGTCATTGAGGTTATATGGATTTCAGGAAGTTTATGGACAAGTATTAATACATTTTCTGAAGCATCTAAACTTCAGATAGTATTTGATCTGAATGTTCTGCTAAGGAACCATGAGAAATGGGATTCTTCAAATGCATTAGATCTCCTTCAATTTTCAAGTCATTTTGATCACAATATTGTGTGGCAGTTGGGAAATGGTACTTCAATGATTAAAAATTATAATTATGTTTTTCCTTATATGTAAATTTCAAACTTAATCAATCCTCATTCATTGTCAGAGCCCAATTCTTTTCGACATAAATTTGGAACGTATGTCTCTCCGACTCAACTTGGAATCGATTTTCAAGAGCTACGTTCACTTTTTAACCAATTCTCCCAATTCAAGAACTCTATGATCATTGGTCCAGATGTTACAAGACCCCATCATGTGGGAGAAGACGCTATTCATTATTTGAGAGATTTTCTTCTTTCTGTGGGTAACACAACAATAAATGCTGTTACATGGCATCAGTAAGTACTATTTATATGCTATATCACAATTCAGTTTCAGAAATATCATCCTATATCCCTAATACATCTGACAATTTCAGATACTACCTGAATGGGAGAGATGCAACACTTCAGGATTTTATTAATCCCAGCACACTAAACGTTTTGAAAGAACAGATTCTGGCTGTGAATGAAGTCGTGGATAAACATTTACCTGGGATTCCAGTATGGCTTTGTAAGTTGTTTCTAAGGGTTATTTATCAAATGCTGAGATGAATTTTGTTTACCTACATAGAAATGCTTTGAATAGCTGAAACTGGCTCAGCATATGGTGGGGGAGCGCCTGGTTTGTCGAACACCTATGTAGCTGGTTTTCTTTGGTTGGATAAATTAGGAACGGCTGCTAGACATGGAATTGACGTAGTTGTTCGTCAGTCATTGTATGGTGGTTCTTATGCTTTATTGGACACTCAAACGCTTGAACCTTTACCAGTAAGTATTTGCCAACATAATTTATGTTATGAGAGTTATAGCCAAATTAATGTTTATTTGAAAACAGGACTGGTGGTTATCAATAATATACAAGAAACTAGTGGGCACAACAGTATTAGATTTGGAACAATTTGTAAGCAGCAATGGAAATTTACGAATATATGCTCATTGTTCTTCTAAAGAAGAAATGTTTTCTAAAGGGAGTATTGTCACTTTATTTGCACTGAATCTTTTGAATGTTACATCTCATTTTAAATTAAAAAGCAACAGGTCATTAAACTCAGCTCACATTTCAGCTTACATTCTCACTGGATGTAAAACTCTCACATCAAGGTTCGTGCAATTTCATTTGTTTAAACCATAATTTAGTATCATATTTTATTTGGAATTCACTGAAGAAGAATTAAGAATAAGTTATTTTTAATTGTTCAGTTTTGAAACAATACTTTTTTGTTCCATATTATTTTTATATATTATTTTATATTTATACTCCACATTTTTAGAGAATTTAACACATTATAATGTTATTAAAATTTCACTTTAACACACCATATCATGAACTTATTATTGCATTCATGTTGTCATCTGATTTTATTTAGAATACAGTAGGAACTTCATTCCAATGTTAATATCGCCTAGTAACAATTAGTACTATTAAAATTGGTTAATTGAATATTTTACCGATAAGATATTAATTTAATCTCAATTCTCTATAAATTTGAATTAATAACAAATACTTCAAGAAGTTAAATTTTCCAAATTAAAGTAATAAAAACTATATATTTCCAATAAAAGTTACATTGAAATAAAATTCAGTTCAGTATGAACATATTTTTTTGTTTTGTTTTTTTCTTAATGATTTTAGACTGCAAATACGCTCTTCTAACCAATGTAACTAGTTTCATTGCAATATAATTATGAAAATAATATTGAAATATTGAAACAAATTTATCTCAAATATACTTTCAAATGGCCAACCCATGTGGCCGTCAGATACAGCAGTAATTGCATTACTTGGAAACAGCTGGTGGAGGATTATGCTTCACTTAACATAATTTATGTGCAATATTGAAAGGAAATAACAAACTCAAACACCAGAATCAAATGTGAACATATATTTTTTAAAATTACTTCAGAACATTGTAAGTCCCCTTTTGGAGCTTTTGCAAATTCCAAAGTTTATTAACAAACACCATTCACATTTAAACATAATGGAAAGAAAATTTGTTCGATCTGATTTACTGAGGGTTTATTGTTTGCTCCAAAAAATGAATAATAATTGATTTAAAACTTGATTTTTAATATAATAGAAAGGACTTACTAAATACTAATTCCATACGTTAATAACTTGTAACTTTGTTCCTAGGTATATTTGTCTCAATGAAGACCCTCTGATGCTTAAATCTGATGAATCCTTGCCGTATTTCAAGCCCTTTAACCAAAGTCTGCATTCACCCATTTACATGCCGCCTCATTCACTAGGATTTTGGACCCTCCATGGAGTAAATGTGGAAGCCTGCATTGCTGATAAATATAATGTTGTGGTAACATAGAAATTATTCAAATATTTTTCTTGTCCATTTGAAATTATATTTAAAATGTAAGGCAAATGAAACAAATTTATAATAATTGTTTAATGCAATTAAATACTATAATTCAAACATTGCAATATTATTTCCATTTTAAATTATTCTTTGGCATTAATACAATTTTTTGTAACATATTTTATTCCATTGTGGGACATGAGTTTGCTGTAGCAGAAGGTATTTATTTCTGCACAAATGAGCACTTTTGTCAGGTTTAGATTTAAGGGTCACATAAATGATATGCCAAAAATGTTTACATGGTGGTTCTGTGGTCAATGACACCATTCCATTCATTAAAAAAAATGGCAAACCATCTCATCACTTGCTCAGGGAAAAAGTAAACATCCTCCATCAGATACTATTAGAATTGAATATGACAGTTTTTGATAGTATTGTTTTATAGAAAGTCAATATGAGGAACTATTATTAAATCTACTTATCTGAAAATATAAAATCGAATGATAAAAAAAAAAGAAGTAAGATTTCTCAAATAAAACGTAACACTATGCTTCAACAAATTTATTTTTTGGAACAAAGGAATGCTATAGAGCCAACAAAGCATTGTGACATCACTATTCATTTGTAACATGACAGTCGTAATCAAGGAATGTACTTCTAGTTCAATAGATGTGTGGGAAAAAAAAAATGAAATATTATGTATGTAACCAAGTTTACCATAAACTCACTACAATTCTCCATTCTTTTCTGAAATGAATAGGTATCACAATGTCAAGTAGACTTCTTAGCTGTTACAATTAATATTTGACAAATCTACCCCAAATTGCTATTTTCAACACAGCTTATGATGCTGTACAATTTTCTATAACTTCCAATTTTTTAACAACGTATGATAGAATTAAAATAAATAATTCTATACCACATAACCCAGTGTTTATGCATAATGAAGTATCTACAATGATCCCACAATAATTACAATAAGATATCTACACATTATAATTCATTATTCTTATGTACAAATAGAAAATCATGAAACCAGCAATTTTGAACAATATATATTTACATTATTACTGGCAGGGAAGAAGTATAATATTATGATTTACTTATGATACAAAGACTTGTGCTCCAAATCAGAAATACACTAATACTGATTATAACTGGTACATTTCACAAGATGATACACAATAAGTACAATCGTAACAATAAAACAGCAAGTATTATATATAAAACTTGCTGGGCATTCAATACAGAAGTCTTGATATATTATACAACACTTTCCTGTGGCCCACAATATTTTTTAATGGTCTTTACTATGGAAAAAACACCCCATTCATTTCACAAATTCTCATTATCTAATTATTTTGAATCAATGGTAGAAGGAAACCTTTCCCAATCACTCATCAATAAGCAGTCACCAGCAAAGTGATCTCTGACAGCACTGGTAGTTTTTGAGTAAAAGCATAAATGAAAGTCCTCAAAAATGCAGAATACTGTCACAAGCAACGATTTAACATACCAAAACCCATGCAAACATGGAATCTTTCAATATCATCAGCAAGGAGATATAAACAATGAAATAAATACCAAAAAGCAATATATGCCCATAATTAGCCAAACCCAAAATTTCAGCATCAATTTGTACACAATACGCACACAATTCCGCAGATTTCATTAATTGCCCCGCAAACTTTCAGTGCTCACTTCCTGTAAAAATGCTGTGTAGGTCATCTGGTTATGCTTATCAATCCTACCACACACTACAATTTCAAAAGTTAGGACTTAAAACAAAAATTGATAATAGATTAATTCAGATTATCGTAACGTTCCACCACTCGAGACAAGTGTTTCTCATAAATTATATTCATCCTCCCTAACCCAATCTTGCATTTTGGCAGTGAATTGCCAGTTATTCAAAGAGCCTCCACAAGTAAGTCTCTTTCTACGCAAAACAGACTAACACATACATAGGTAAATAGATATATTAATATACAGTGAAACCTGATGCTTCTGAAACTTGGAAAAATTATATGGGTATTATATATTTTTAAATTATATAGGGTCATCAAGTTGATACAGAATAATAAAAAGATCTTTACAAAACAAACCTATTCTTAACAGATTGATCTAAATAATTTTACACACCCATTATTTATTGCACTGGTTTAACTGTATATTTAGTACATTCCTATTAAAATATTAGTTTGCAATGACTAAAACATTACATTCATTTTTAGTAATGGATTGAGAACCCTTTTTTTTTAAATTATATACACAAAAATATTTATTTTCTTTTTATCAAATACTTCTTAGGTATGTAGTACCAAATTTAAATACACCCTCATACCAATTTATTAATGACACTGGAACATTACATACCACTCCTAATTATTAATAATCACATCACATTTTATGATGGTGATCTTGCAAACCCAATCCAATGAATTATATACATTTTAAATAGGAAGCAAAAATTATGTACATCGACACATGCAAAAATTTAACAAACAGTGAGAATAACCATTACTTCAAAAAAGCACAAGAAACCCATCAAAATGAGCTTCAATACTAAAACAGATTGATAATCTCAGAATGACTAATGCTTTGAACAGTTGAATAATTAAAACTGAATGATATTGAAGCAAAACAAATCTTCCTAAAAATTCAACCAGATGACAAACATTTTTTAAATTTTCAATTATTTTCAATCTACATTTCAATCACAAAAGCAGTATTCAAACCATGACCATTAATGTAGATTCTCTATAGTGATGCACTCATGTCACCCAATTTAATCTTATTACTTCTCTTTTCGCATTTGCATTACTGTAATGAACAAATAATAATAATTCATTCACAGAATTAACTTTAAAAATATAAATTACAAATTGTCTTCAAATTTTCCAAAAACTCATAAATCATTGAAACTGACAGTACTTCACCAAATTCACAACCATAAAATAGAAAACAAGAAAGGAATGCTTAATAAAAGCAAATGACAACGTAAAATTAAATATTGATAAAGATCAATACAATATTTGTATTGTTTCAGTATCAAATCTATATCACTCACAACTTACCACCAAAGAATTGAAAAATAAAGCCCAACAGAATTCGTTACTAACTTCATAAAATGTGACAAAGGCAAATAATTTTACTAAATGGAAGAAATTTCAAAAAATTTGATTTTCACAAAGAAAAAAGTTTAAATTGGTTTCTAAGTACAAGCATTGCATCTTTTACAAATTGAAAGGAAGGAACCATTAAACCCACTATGTTTTAACTGACACCATGTACCATGTAGTACATACACACTCACTAACAAATTACTTCATTTTCTTCTCAAAAAACAAAAAAAGAAAATAATACACATCATTCTTTACAACTAAATGTATCATTACTATTGTTTTTCTACTAATACTCCAAAAAAAAACCCTTACTTTCTCAGAAAATTAATTATTCTGATACATTAATATTAATAGGTTTTCCTTTTGGATCATCAAAACGATCCATTGTGTTGATGTCCATTAGTGCTGCAAGCCCCATCATTAGAATAATGACAAGGATAGTGGTAACCAATAAACCCGACCAAATGGGAACAGTGAAGAACCAAACACAATCATAAGCATCATCAAATGTACCTTTGCTGTCTGGTTGTATTTGAAAATTCCTTAGGACCAATAACACTGTGTCATTTTTAAATGTAACGTTTTGACTACAGTGATATGAAAACCCTTCAGGAGCATAAATTTCTGTGTCTGTAGAAAGCAATGTACCATTACTACCCATATCTGTAATATAAATATTAAGATACCAATATTTATTCACTGTTGTAAAACGGAATTCAAGGCGATAATTATTGTTATCAAATTTACATTTTAGTGATTTACTGGCAGCGCGTACATCTCTTGTACACATAGGTTTTGAGATATTTATAAATTTTGTTGGATCTTTTGTGTTTGGTATAAATACAGGTGTCACTGTAGTATAGAAGATAATGTCTGTATCGTTCCACATAATAGCATTCTCATCAAGGTCAGGAGCACTTCTTACTCTTCGTACCAATGGTTCATATGCAGGCTCTACCCATGATGAGTGACGAGAAGTGTACAGAGCAATAACGTCTTTATTTTTTGCTACTAAATCATTGTATATTTCACTGATGACATAATCGTGCCTCTTCAAAAATTCAGGTCTATCTTCATCGATTCTTGCATCTCCCAATTTTACAATTAATACTACACCCCCCTCAGATGGTAAAGATAAATCGTTTTCCTGATCTTCTACTTGCAATGTTTGCCAACGATATCCCAAACGTTTCAAACCTTTCAAAGGGGCATGCACAGACGGAAAGAATTCAACCCGCTTAGCAGCGCTGGTCAGATTCTCTAGATGAGGAAATCCAATGTGTCCTTCAGCATCTTGCCAGCTGAAGTCTTCAACGCTTAAATTTTCTTCGACGAAGACGGCAATAAGAGGCTGAGGGCCTGCCTCTCCTGACAATTTCTTGATAAAAAAGTCAGAGAATTCCTCGCTACTTAACTTCGATAGTGATGGCAAATCTGGTATTTGCCTACTAACACTACCTTTTGCTTCCCATACAAGAACAGGAACATGTTCATTTCCAAAAACAAGTACTACACTCACAAATAACAACAAAAACGACTTCATCGTCACCCACTTGCTGACTGCCATCTGCAGATTGCAGAATCGATCATATGCTCTGTCACATGACATCGGCGCACACCCTGCCCCACTTCGTGTTGCAAAGACATTTCACCTTGATACTGCAGTCTACCACTTTATCGGCACATGCTTTATAAGCGATATTATTACCTTCATGAATCATATTTCGTACCTTAATTTATAGCTTGTATTTTACATATTAAGGCAAAATGAAACTCTGATTTCAAATTTACAACTGTAGCAACTTGAAATTGAGAAGTGGAATATCTTCACGCTTACAAAATATGGAAAATTCAGTGACCTCAACATCTCTAAAACTCCAGTGAACACTGGAAAAATATTTATTCCATGCTACTAAGAGTATATATATTTGGATATCAATGAGCACGTGCTTCGTCATAAGAGCGGTTCGTACAAACCAGTAAGTCATACGGGTTATAAAGTAAAACAAGGTGCCACACACTTGCGTACCTCAACTACGCTTGATAATAATAATATTTATTGAGTCACATATACAATTACAATCGTCTATGACGAGTCAATATGATGCCTTGGGTGGAGAGAGCGAAGTAACTGTTCAGGAGCAAACAAGGGGCCATCTCAGCATTTGCTCAAAGGACCAGGGAAACTGAACAAAACCTGATCGAGATGGGGTCATTGACCTAGAATTAGGCCTGATGGCACCGACGCCAAATTTTGGTCCGCCTCCAATTATAATTAATGTACTTTGAATGTAAAATAAATACATCCTAAAATGGTAAATGTGTGATAAAATATGTATGAAATGATAATAGTTCTTTATGGAATGGGTGATAAAAGATATGAGTTTTATTTTGCCAGGACGAACTTTTTCTTTTTTTCTTCTCCCTCTCTTTCTCCTTTTTCTCCGCAACTTTAGCGTCTTCAATTCCAATACTTTCAGGAATTTCTTCATTCGTGCGCTTCTTCCGTTTCTTTACATGACACTTCAGCGCAAATGTAACACACCATGCGACTGCTATCGCCTAAGTATATATACAAATTATATTCCGCCGTAGTCAAAGCCACTAATCATATAGACATACTGTTAAAGCCAGTGGTGCTTAACAGTACATATTTTCTCGCAAATTTCCAACTTTTCGAATCTTTGAAAAGTTAGAGAGTTCAGCGAAAATTATACCTTGAATTAAGAACCATATTAACTTACTTGCATAGTACCTTATTTTACACTTTCTCCTATTGTTTTGTGATAAGCCAGAAGACACCCCCCACATTAATATAAACTTTTCATTTTACGTTATTGTAGTTTATTTGGACACACAGAGGGCAAGATAGAATGAATGGTTTGCTATGGTAGTAGACGTGAAACCCGTTCTCAAACAGTAGCAGCGGAGAATGAACGCATACAATCCCTATACCACAGTTCGCTTCAATAGAAAAGCAATGCCCCATGTAAACTTGGGAGGCGTGGTCGTGACCAGGAGGAGGGACATGGACTCTTTTTGCGATGAGCTAGCGTGCCGGATGTATCGTAAAGAGGCTATTCTCGAGAAGTCACGCCACGGGACGCGTTGCCAGATACGGCATGGTGAATTAGTAATTATATAATACCAGTTGATCAGTTTAAAATGCAACTTTTAGCTGGTGGCGGGATTCACCAGTTGGCGGCTGGCGCTTTCAAGCATGTCGGGAAGTATGCTTAATCCCCTCTCCTCTAATGCTACCCAGAGGAGGGGAGCTGGTGACCGACGTGGCCACGAGTTCAAAACCAAAGGCACGCACCTGCTTGTTTGGTGCCGAAAGAAAAATGTATTGACAATAACAGTGATTCCTTCGTAAATTGTTTAAAAGTGAAATAAGCTTACCCAGTAAAATAAACATTCAGGTACATTTAACAACAAACTTTGCTTGTTTAAGTTTCACAACAAATATGCTTCAGAAGTGAACATATCTTTTATACTTGCTGTTTTAAATAGTTTTAACTATAAATTCCGTATTCCCAGAACTAATATTTATTATTATTATTATTATTATTATTATTATTATTATTATTATTATTATTATTAAAATAATGCTACTTTAAAATTAAAAATTGTTTTGAAAGAACGGGCTCAGTAATCAGTGCATAATAATCACTGATTAAATTATCTGGTTAATCGCAGGTTGATGATGCATCACATGATACACAGTCTTTCTCTCGATTCCGTTCATCTCCTCAAGAAACGTACCAGCACGTACTTTGTCATAAAATTACGCAAAATTCGATTTTCGAAGATTTTCGAAGAACCTATTCGATGGCCTATTTCAAAATCTGTCTATAAAGAACAGATTTCATAAGGGAAAAACTCTATGTTTAATATTTTTGTGGCAGGAAGACTACGAATTTTTTTTAATTTTGCAAATTTCCGAAAAAAAAAAACAGTTTTTGATGAAAACAAGACCTGCCCCATTCTCTTAAACGCCTTTCACACTATCCAACAACAAAATTTAATCATAAACAATCGAGACATTTTTTTAAATTGTAAAATGTCCTTGGGGCTTCATATAAAGTACCCCCTCAAAATTAAAATATCTTTCAAATTTTCTCTGTCTTGGGAGTACATGACCTTGTAACTGATGGTGGAGCTTGAGTAACCCCGTGACCCTGAGAACTATGCCGGCGGTAGCGTAGCTACCGATACGGCCTTCCTTGCCGGACAGGTCGAAGGGGAGGGGTCACGAAGTACTTTCGAAGAGGACCTCAACGGCGGCTTCGTCGAAGAAGAGAAGATGAAACTGGCGGAAGAAGGCTCCTCAAAGGGTAGGGGAGCTTCTGCAGGTGAAACCGACTTCCCAAAGGGAGAAAACCCTGGTATCAAATCCTGCTGGCTCAGATGCAGTGAAGTGGCAGCCCCTCTATTGTGATTACTCTGCACGGCGCCTGTAACGCGGTCAGAGGACATTTCAATTTCTAAACATCTTCACATAGATAAGCCGGATACATCCCATATACGACAACATAAGCGAGAAAAGGACAAAGATCGGAATAAAGGATAGACTAAAAGTTGCCACATGGATTGTAAGAGGTTTAGGTACCAAAGAAAAAGAACTCAATGATGAATTAAAGGAATGTGGTATTAATATAGTCGTTTTAACCGAAACGAAGAAAAAGCTTAAGGAAACTAAATATTTTGACGATTATACAATGATCTATTCTGGAGTAGGCCAAAGTCAAAGAGCAAGTAGTGGAGTAGCAGTATTGAGTGATAGAAAATTGACCTCTAAAATAGTAAGTTATGTAAATGAAAGAATAATAACAGTAAGATTAAAAATAGAGATAGGACATCTAAATGTGGTGAGAGTATATGCCCCAGAAGAAGGAAAAACAGAAGAAACCATAACTTTTTATGAAAATCTACAGAAAGTTATTTCCCAAATTAAGAACAAAGATCATTTGATAATTAGTGGAGATTTAAATGCAAGAGTTGAAAACAAACCAATACCTAAGATAGTAGGGACCTTTGGAAAGCAGACAATAATAAATAATGGTATAGAATTAAGGAATTGTGTCACCTATAATAAATTAAAAATAACTAACACATTCTTTAGACATAAAGATATTCATAAATAATCTTGGAATTCTAGGGGATGGAGATCACTCATAGATTATGTTATAGTTATCGAGAAGTTATCAACCCTAATTCAAGATACAAGAGTTTATACAGACAAAGATATATACTCAGATCACTATTTGGTTGTCTCAACTATTAAATTACAAAAAGGTGGAAAAATCTAAGCTCCAAAAATAAAAACAATGTAGAAGAAGGTTTTAAAGTATATCTGCTACAAGAAGAGAGTATTAAAAAGCTATATCAACAGAGACTAGATCATTACTTAGAAAATATACCAACAAGCGAGAAAGTAGAGAAAGAATGGGAAAATATTAAAACCTACATAGAAAAAGCAGTTTTTGAAAGCCTAGGAAAGAAAAAGAAGTTCAGGGAAAAGAAAGGACTCAGAGTATGGAATGAACAACTTAAGGAAGTAGTGGCACAGAAAAAGAAAGCAAGCTTGAAATATCTTCAAACACGAAATGAAGAAACTAAGAAGGAATATAACTGCTAGAGAAATGAAGCCAAAAGGCTATCTCGTATTGCACATCAGGAGGCATAGGATAACTTCATAAATAGAATGGAAAATAATATTCATGGGAAGCTAGTACTAGCCTATAAAGTAATGAGACAACTCAGTTAAAAAGAAAGAGATACCATTCAATTCAAAGTTATAGATGAAGAGAAATTACTACAACACTATAATGTATAATATGGTTCAACCCTAATGGAAGAAAAGGAAGAGCATCAAGAACAAAAGAAAGATAATATTGATCAACTAACAATAGAAGCATTATTACAAGTATTAAAAGAAATGAAATGTAGAAAAGCTAGTGGTATAGATAATATAAACATAGAATTACTAAAATATGGAAGCACTTTTCTCCATTTAAGACTGTTACATCTATACAATAATGTGTGTGTGTGCGCGTGTGTGTGTGTGCGCGTGCGTGTGTTTGTGTGTGCGTGCGTGTGTGTGTGTATGTATGTATTATTATAATAAACTTCTTCGTGTGTGTGTGTGTGTGTATATATATATATATATATATATATATATATATATATATATATACACATATACATCGATACAGAGAATGATAATTACGATCTTAGAGAATGTAAATTAAAAGTAAAACAAGGGGTCAGAGTGAACGAAAATATTTATATATCAATACTCTGCTATTTGCTGATGACCAAGTTATTATGTATGACAAGAAAAATGATCTTCAAATGACACTCCATCAATTAAATCAAATGTGTAAAAAATATGAAACATGGAAATATCAAAACAAAAAACGAAGGTCATGGCTTTTAAAAGAGTTTATACAATTAGAACAAAGATAAGCGTTGTTCATAGACGGACGGAAGTTTTGCTGTCATTCGATTTTTCGATATCAAGCATCCACAAAATATGGCTTATGGCTTCACCACAGTGTTAAAGGATTTTTTTCTTTCTGAATTTAGCAACTGGATTGGTCCTCTTTTTCTTTACCCTGTAAAAAGAGTTTTTCTGCCGAAAATTCGCAGTTTCTTTTTTTTGCGCACCATTACATAACTTTCTCTCTGCTCTGTACGCGGTAGCGAGAAAGTAAAAAGGATCTGGAAATTCCCCGCAAACAAAAATTAAAAAGGTAGTTTAGTATTTGGTAAAGAAGAAAAGGAAGTAATTTATTATGAAGAAGAGTTGATAACGGATGCAAGCGAACCTTACAAACTATCTCTACTGTTTTGCTTACTACAGTAATACTTTCCCGCGCTTCCCCCAATGCTGATTGGTCCGTTCGCCTGTGGGTACAAGGACATGGCAGCAACTCTCACCGCCGTATTTGAAACAACAGAACGAAACTTTCCAGTGAAATATTACATTATTTCTCTTTCTACCTGACTCTTCTTTTATCTCTGTTTATTATCTTATGTTTCATGCCCCGATTTTCCAAATAGCTTTTCTTTTTAGAGAAAGTATTCTGCTTTCACTGCAGTCGTGCAGATATTGTATTCATTGCAGTATTAGGAGTATTCGTAAACGGTAACTGGTGCCTCCAAAGATATGTATACATCGAGCGCTTTGCTGCTCTTCATTTCAGTTATAAGGTAAGATTATAGTCATTACTTATCACTGATATCTAGTACACAGGAATCTTCATTTAAAATCACGATGAACAGAATTTGCTGCTTGTTAATATAAAAAGAAATATTTCTATTAAGGTAAAAGCAAGGAAACATAATTATAACTTAAAGCAATTCATAGTCGAAAGAATAATTACTCTAGTATACCAACTTTAACAGCAAATGTTCGTAAAAATGTCTATACCTCTTCTCTAATTCTCGTCTCATGCTGTCCAAGAAGTAATCGTCCGATCCAGGAATGAGTATTCAATAGGGAGTTTGTGCATCCTCGAACGTTCAAGCACTATCGTTATTTTGTGCATTCGCAGTTCAAGTTTCGCAACCCTTTAGTGCATTGCGCATTCGTAGAAGTTCGTTACTGCTGTCCGCTATGGCGAGCACAAACTCCCTACAATCAAATCTATCGCAATCAATTTTCAATAGGGCGTTTGTGCAGCTTCGAACATTAAAGCACTATCGATCTGCGCATGCGCAGTTCAAGTTTCGCATTCTTTAGTGCATCTGCGCATGCTCAGCAAGATCGTTTGTGATGTCCACTATGGCCTGTAAGTACAAACTCTCTATGCATATATACCATGGTTTCTACTCTTTCCACCATGGATTTTTTTTCATGTTTCGATAGTACTATCGATATTAGTCGATAAAGTATTTTAAAACTGTCGATAAATTTCGATGTTAGTACTATCGAGGTTTAACGAGCTCTACTCAGATACCTATTCGGCAGGCGGCCTTCCCATAACTTGAAGATACCAGTCTGCACCGAATACCCTTCAATACGTTGCTTCCGTACTATCATTTGCAATGGACTTCAGTGCATTGTCAATGTCAAAATAAATTATTTATTGAATCTCTGACAATAGACGAAGTGGAAATATGCGATACTTCTTTCGAAACTTCTCTAAATGTAACTTTTTTGAAGCACTGAAAATATAATACCGCTTTGGGTATTGGTCTTGCCGTACTTGAATATTAAGAGGGCTAAAGACTTCACAATTAGGTCGGTTTAATGTTTGAAATGAACTCTTTTCTCCTGACGAATTCAAATGTTCTAAAATATCTAGAATAAGAATTTTCCAATCGGGGGAATTTTAATATTTTACCATGTTACTTCAGTGACAAATTCTCAATCATTCTCTTTATGTGTGTGATAAAGTATAGGAAATAGTTTCATTACAATTTAACTATTCTTTATCTATAATGATTATTTAAAGTCAAAACATAACGAATAAGAAGTCAGTCACTTCTGTTCATTATGGTCAAATTTACGAAACTGAGATCAGTGTCGTAAAAATAAAATTCATTACGATACAAGTGATCTAATACATAGCCTACAAAACTAAGTTTCGTAATATAAAATTAGAACTAATCCACAGTTTCCTATTAATTACAATCAATATTAGTATGTCACCTTTCGCTGGACGAATAGTCAAATTTAAACGAAAAATTATAGTTCTTTGAAATTTTTAAAAAGGGTATGAAACGTTCTACAATATTCGTATCGTAACATCTTATTACGATACCGTAAAGAACTACCCTGGTGTTTGTGAAAATTGCAAAACTCGGAAGGGTGTAGTCTTACGAAATTATTATATTTTCATAGAGATTGGCCCGTTGGACTAGCAGCGCTCTCCTTTGTAAGCCAGGCTAGGTCAGAGACACGTCACACTTAGGCGGTGTAGAGCCATCAAATGTAGTTGAAACGTGCAAGCAAGTGTCTGTATGCCTCGTCGATGCCCAAGTGCGCAATATCAGTACCTCAATAAGTTTGTACGGGGCAGAATGATCGGTCTCCAAAAAGCAACGTGTGGCGGTTTCACACAGTACTAAATACTCAGGGTCAAAATGCAGATACAGTTATGTAATTCTAATCATTTGTGTATTGTGATATTCTTAATCTGTGGAATAAATTTCAGTGTAATAGTATGCCTCCTTCTAGGAGCTACAATTTTCACTAACACCAGTATCACGCCACCAACTCCACGAGAGAATGAAGTGAATGTAAATAATACAAGTTATGAATATATTGGAACACTAGATTTGTTGGTTGTTTTATATTCACATTAAAATGTATTATTTATATACATCTGAAATAATTTTCAGCAATTCTGAAACTGACTCTGTGCGAAGAATATCTCATCTTAGAAGGCGACTTCACAGGCATATTTCCAACAACCCACAAGACCAAGAATACATATATTTCACATCTCCTTTCTGGAGTACGTAAACACAGTAAAAGCAAAGAACACGAACTTATCTTAAAGGATAATTAATTCTCCAAACTGTTTATTTTCAGGCATTGGTACACCTGAATATGGATTTAGCGCCTGTCAACATAACTGTTTTACTAAAGAACATTGCTCAGTTTTACATGGAAATCCTGGAATGACTTGTTACGATAAGGGAGTTGAGGGAGTATGCTGTGAAATCAGTGAGTTAACATAGAGTATAAAAAAATCTTTGGATTCAAGGGATAGAGTTAATAATAGCACAATTCAGAATGAACTTGGAATGCACTTATAAGAATATAATATATTAGAAAAAATATAAGAGTATATGCTATATTATATATAAAAATATATACTATAATAGAAAAAAAGGTCAAGAAAAGTATCTTTGTAATGCACTACAATTTCTGTACGTTAATATCAGACAATTATCTACTCGATCATTGACAATACATTTCAAACATAAGCGCTTCAAATTTGGTGGTTCATAGTATTGATCAACAATTTTCAAAGTAATGACAATAGCTATTCTTTTACTTTCTAGCTACTGTTAACGCGGTGGAGAGAAAGTTATGTAACGCGCGAAAAAAGATGAATTTTCGGCAGAAAACCTTTTATTACAGGGCCCCGGTAACGAAAAAGTGGACAAATTTAGTTGCTAAAATAAAAAAGACTTCTAAAACTTGATGTAGCCAGAATCCATGTTTTGTGGGTCCTTGATACTGAAAAATCGATTGACGGCAAAAACGTGTGTCCGTCTGTGAGCAACGCTAGCGCTAAACCGTTCAGTCGATTTTCTCCAAATCAAAATCCCCTATCGATCTAGCTGATGTCGTGGCCCCTTGAATTTGAAACCGCTCTTTTAATTTTAGGGGGGGTTCTTTACATGAAGCCCCAGGGACATTTAAAAAAATGGCTCCAACGTTTTTTTATTAAACTTTGTTATTGGATTGTGTGAAGGACGTTTACGAGAATGGCGCAGGTTTCATGTTCGTTAAAAACCTCAATTTTTCGAAAATTGAAAAAATTCAAATTTTTGTTCGGTGTCTTCCTACAATTACAATTATGAAGATAGACATGAGTATTGTTTGCAAAATTTTGTGTCAAACATGGACAATTTTTATCATTATCATTTTTCTTAAAAACGGCACAAATGTTTGTGATTAAATTTACATCTTAGATAGCGTATATGCCGCTTAAGACAATGGCACGTATCTCATGTTCCTTGAAATACCCGATTTTTCGAAAATTTAAAATTTTTTAAAAAATTTCGTCCTTTTTCTACAAACTACAATTGTGAAGATACATTTTTTCCTTAATGAAATGTATTTAGAAAAAAACACATCTTCAAATAAAGTCATGTTGACTTTTCTGAAAATATGAGTATTTTTTGTGTAATTTAGCGACAAACATAATCTCCTGCTGAGAATTTTCTGCGGTTTATGAATTCCAGGCAGTTGGATGCTTCGTAAGTTAAATTTTGTACATTATTTCATATTTATTTGTTTCTTACTTTGGACCTTTTGTAATACATTTACACCTTAATATTTGAGAACTTATTTAATGTCTATTTGAAATATATGCACTACAAATTGCTAGCCTTCAGGGAATATCAGATTGGAGTGCAACAATGACATTCCGCGCCGAGAATCGGCAGCACAATTTCTGTGAATTACGTCTCATTGTTGGGCATGCTGCAGCTGTATGAAAAGCAGTAATAATTGTCAAATTTGTTTTGATATTTCCTTGAAAGTATTTATTTTTTTCGCCAAATGAACGATTTGTAATGAGTTTTACAAAAAATGATGACATGTGTGAATTCGGAGAGAAACTGTGGTATAAAGAGTATTACATAATTATCACTAAAGATGAAAAAGTAATGTTGATTTAGCACCACTAGTCTTACTTTCTCGCGTACTACTCACGGAATGTATAGCACGGAGTACACAGAATGTATAGCAAATATTGTGGCGAAAATGGCGATTTTTCGACCGAAAAAGTGGAGTGAAACTTGTCCCATTATGTAGTAAGGAACTCCCTCTAACATAAAGTGTATTGACAATCTTTGTCCTAGATACGTAAAATTGGCGTTTTTCTCAAATCTGACTAGTTTTTACGTAATTTTGCGCAAAATGTTAATTTGTTTTAAATGGAAATTTTAAAAACAAGAGTTTATGAAAAACGAATCCAAGTTGTTTTAGTAATTTCTTTTCGAAGGTTGTGCTGAATGTACTAAATAACATAACAAAAACGACATTTTGATATATTCTTTCGATTTCACAAAAACTACACACGTGTATTTTTAAGTACCTCATATCGTTAATGTTTACAATACGTTTTTGCCTTTGCGAGTACAAAGGTTTCTAATGATTTTTTTATTAAATATCTCGAAAAGTCACGTTTTCTGTGAAAAGAGCTCATAATCGATATTTTTCAGAAACGCTCAAACGACATTTTTTATAAAAACAGCCCCAATTTTTTCAACATTTTTTTAACCTTTTAATATATCATCTCCTCTATAATATTAGAGTCGTACTTCTGACTATTAGGGCGCCGAAAAGATGAGAAAATGTGAAAAATTGACATATATGCGCATTTGGGTCATTCCATGCAAAAAAGATTTTATGACATGACTCCAAACTTGAAAATATTTTGGGATATTATTTTCCATGATGCCTACATAATGGAAGAATAATATTAAACTTTTCCTACTGGTTGTCGGCAACAATTCACTCTTAAAATCTAATACTACTTATGAACACCTCTATATTTTTTATTTTTTTGCCGTCTAATAAGTTTTTTTTTTTAATTCTAAAAATGTGTGACTATAAGTAAGATACGTAGTCAAATGATTCATGAAGTATTAATTTTATATCGGGCTATTCTTGCCATACAACAATAAAAACCTTTTAAAAATGCATTTACTCGAAAGCCATTTTTAAATTTATGAAAATCTGCAATAATATTGCATTGATGATGTTATAGAATATATTAAATTTTTTGGTATCTTAAAGTGTATCATTAAGAATCGGATCTAAGCTGAAAGGGGCAGTATGCAACCCGCCGCACCTTCAATTAAAGCGGCATCTGCTTATGGGCGACTGGTGGACTACTCCTCAGTCATAGGTGCCTTTTGGAGAACAACTTCTCCAGGCACTTCAGTTTAATTTGATACAGGTTTTACTGGAAGTTTGTTCACACTTACTCGAATGACACAAGATTTTTTGAAAACTGAAAATGTGCAATGCATTTGAGGCGTCTTGCAATAATAATACTGAAGATTACGAAATTTGGATTTTCCCGTATGATTCTTTCTCGAGTTCTCTCGTTCCGTAAATATCTGGAATCCGGTTAAACATCAAACGTCCGGCACCGCAGCGTGCAAGAACGGGACCGACGACGACTGAGGAGAATCATTACACGTGGCAGAAGTGCATCCATTCCTCAAATTGGTGCAAATTTCAATTTGGGCTATCAATGACTCATCATGCGAACCATTCAACGAAACACTATTGATATGGGGTTTCGGAGCCGAAAGCCCACTCGTGTACACTTGATGACTGAAAACACATTGCCTGAGTTGACGAGTCTTTAGAGAGGGGCTGACAATGGACCAATGCAACGCCGATGGGAGCAATCAACTCAACTGGGCGATGGACATTTCGGGTCATTTCCCGACATCATGACTGTGGATTCAAAGGGACATGAGAGAATTAGATTTTTATCTAACTCAGATGCTGGAACGGGCTGGATGTTACCGGACAGTATCAGCCTCCGATTCGGCCTGGACGATGCTCATCATGGCCAAGGATGTTTCCCGGTCGCCGATTGGAAGATCGTAGAACACGGTTCTTTTCCCCATTGTTTCCACGCTCACAGTGGAAAGGAAGACATTTCACAGACTCCTCCAGAGGCGAAGTGACCCCTGAGACCATTCGTCACTAGGATTGCTGCTGCACAAAGAGAATTGGAGTGCGGTAGCCACCGTATGCCGCAAAGGGTCCTGAAAGACGCCCGCTCCGAGAGCCAGTTAGAAGAAGACTCCGTAATATTTCGGTGACGCCCCCCCGCCCCCCCCCCCCCCCCCCCCCCCCCCCCCCTGCCCGAAAAAGGCCCATCCTTCCTCTCCGATGCAATCCTGACCGGCGGTTCCGCGGGAAGGAAATACGGAGGAAAGGGAGGGGTTTTTAGTGGGTAGTCATAGGTAGCTATGAATCTCACACCGCAGCGGGTTGTCAGGCCCCGCTGTGTCTTTAGAAGATTTTTCCCCTGCCCACGTAAAAAAAAAAAAACAAAAAAAAACACACACACACACACAATGTGAATAAAAGAC
>BOPP01000057.1:928021-943334 GCA_017312745.1 Gryllus bimaculatus
TTTTTACATTCATTGCTGTAGTATTTTTTCACTTAGAAGAACATTTATGTTTTCATTAAAATGTGCCATTAATATAATTATTTTTGTTTAGTGAAGCCGTGTGTAAATTTCACAGAAGAAAATTCTGTAACATTTACAAATCCCAGTTACCCTAAAGGTGAAACATATTCAGTAAATTGTGAAATCAGTATGATAACTAAACAAACAACATGTGCTATAAGGTGAGGATGATACTCTGTTTACATTCAGCCCAAAGTTAGAAATACTCAAATTAAAAATAGTTTTTTATTAAGAGATACTTTAAAAGTTATCCTTTCAAAATTCATGACGTCCTTTGTAGAACAATTCTTCGAGCGAACTCTTTCAATATTTCTGCTGGTAGTCATTGTATAGAGCCAAAGAAACATACGAGCAGATACAGTACCTACTTCTAACTCTATTTTCCTGAAGTTGTAAATAATTTCCTCTAATAATCTGTTGAGTCTAGGAAATTTGTGGTCTTTGATACCAAAAAAATTGCTTACTACTAATCACCGCTATTCATTTCTTCTATGAACAACCTCGAACAGATATTGAATCTAGGCCGGATTTCATCACAGTTTGATAATTACCTCTCTATCTGATGGATGACATGACTCTTGATAATTTGAAATAAAATATTTAATTTGAGGGAAATTTTCATAAAGCATCAACTTTTAAAAAAAATTTCAATTTTTTTCTGCAAATTTAGTATGCTAATAAAAATGACTGATTGTCATTGAATTCTCTAGATTTTTGAAGGCTGCAAAAGTTTAACATTCCTTCACTGTCTTCCTACAACTACAATCTAGAAGATAAAAATGTTTACCCATAAGAAATCAGTTCTTAAAAACTTATATCTTTAAATGAGGCCAAGTACATTTCTTCCAAATATGAGTAGTTTATGCATAATTTGGGGCCAAAAAAACAGGTAATTTTAAAATGATTAGCTCCAAAAAGGCTCAAACTTATTCTTTAATTTTTTTTTCTCAAATAGTGCAAAGTACATTGACTAAAATGGTTCCTATTTCTATTAGCACTCTTTCAACTTTCAAAAATTGTAAAGGTTATAAAGAATACTGGAAAATACATGATGCTGTAGTCCACTAGATCTTACGTTTGAATAATTATCTAATAATTTTTAGAATCTCTTGTAACTTGAAACTCTAACTTTGTAGGTAAGTTGATTAACTCTGATCAATTCCGACGGTTAAAAATTCATTTATTCACTGGAAGAATTTATATTGCAAGATTTAAAGAAAATATTATGCTCATATTTTTATCTGAATTGGTATTGCAAAATTCTATACACATTGGCACCCCATTAGTTGGATGTTCAGTGCAAGGACACTGGTACAAATTAAATCCAGTAGTAAGAGTAAATAAACATTTGTTCTAAATCCAGAAGTGGTGTAGGAATTGTAAATAATATGTATTAAGTGTACATTACTGTGGTATTGGATTAATCAACCTTGATACTAAGTAACTTACAATGGGAGTACACTTCAGCTGACTTTAAAATTTAAGAAATGTTATGCAATCTAACATATCTCATCAATCAACCACAATAAAAAAGGAAGTAATTTTCATTTTTTTCTATTTCTGACTCATTTTTTCAGCTTCTTCTTTCAACTATAGAATCATATTCAGTGAATTTGGTTTCCACATTTCATTAGCTGATGTTATCTTCAGCAAGTATACCATTTTTCTTCACAATCTCTTGTAAAATGTTGGGAAGCATATATAATATATTTTTGATACCTAATCAATATTACAACAAACTCTTTTTGAGCTATTTCATATTTCCATAATACATAATGAATGTTATTAGCTGAGTCTATAAATATTATTGCTGCCATTCACTATTTTGTGTTTATTGGTATCAGGTACAGATCCAAACATGAATTTTCAGAGGGGAAATTCAAAATATTTTTGTCAAATACGTCGTATTACATATATTGTAAAATGTCGCGGGCTACACTCAGCTCATGCTGCGATACGTTTTTATTTTATTTAATGATAATCCGAAAATATTTTTGCTTGAAAGTCTAGTGACAAGTTAAAATTAATAGTTAATGAAAAATTTTAGGATGGGAAATTTCCCTCTTTTCCCTCCCTCCGATCCCCCTTGTGTGCATACATAATTGAACAGCATAATATTAAATTATTTCTTTGATCACCTAAATAGTTTTGTAAATTTATTCCTTCTCTTTTGATGGTGGAATTTAACTATTTCTTTAGCAATTACAGTTTCTGAAAAGTGTAACAAAAATTTTACTGTGTTTAATACAAGTATTGTTCAATTTCAATTTAAAAACAGAATAGATTTCCTTGAGACTGATTTGACACCATCTCTGGATTCTTCATGTTATGAAGATTCTATTACAATATTAGTTAATCCATCTACTGGAAATTATAATACTCCTTTTTGTGGCTTCTTAAATGGATATTCCAGTGAGTAAAACATGTTATTAGTACATTTAACTGTTTAGAAAATAAAGTGATGAATAGAAAACATTAAATCTACATTATACGAAAAAGTAATTTTATTTTATTGAATTTTCAGCATTAATAGAAGTGTCATCTATATCAAAAGTTCAAATAGTTGCTGTGACACAAAGTGTTGGGGCTTTGTGGAAAGTCCAGTTAACACAAATTGAATGTGAAGAAATAAAACTTTCAGGTAAATAATGTGTTCTTAATTTTTGATTTTAAAGTGATCATATATCAGAATAGTGCAATACATCAGAAAACATCTAATCAAATCAATTTCAAAAGGGTAGAATTAAATTTTGATACTTCAATATTCTGTATTGCAAAAATAAACACTTCCCATAAAACATCCTAACAGTTAATAGTTCTCTATGTTGTATACATGGAATATCTATGTAGTATAGAGAGAGTTATGTAATGTTGCAAAATATCAATGTTTAAAATTGACAAAAAACTTTTTGGGTGTACTCAATACCAAAAACATGTTTTCTCCCCCACTTGAAAAAGTATGGTTATAAAAATTGTGTACAACTAATTTTCAGTAAAATCTTATGAACTTCAAAACTTGACAGATCCTGTAAAACCTAACAAAATTCTCAATTTAACTCAGAGTTACTAAAAAATTACTCATAACTTCGACAGTAAAAGAAAATATTTTGAAGCCCTTTTAAAGAAAATTTTGAAAAATGTCTAAGAGGTTTCATGTAAATTACAAAAATTAAAGATTCATTTTGAATTTGCAGGTCCTGAGTGAGTGGCCAGATCAATCAGGAAATATCCATTTTGGAGAAAATCCTGTAAAAGGTTTAGGCACCAGTGTTCTCTACAGATTGAGAGCAGATGGATGAAGGACAAATGGGCATACATTTTTTTTTTTTCAAAAAATTAAAAAATAAATAAGTAATAACCCCTAATTTGTATTTCCATCAAAATCTCAACATTGATTTTTTGTAGCATTACAATACATTATCTATATGATACAAACAAGTAAGTCAACATTATTATTTACCTCAACTAAAATACTACTATAGATGACTGTCAACATATTTTGCAGATGAAGCATGTGGTATCCAAAGGATTCAGCAATTTCAAAGAATTCCAGATATATCTCAAGAAAATGAAACAAAAACCCGATCTCAATTAAAAGTTAATGTGAATAAGAAGAAAGTAAATGGAAACATTCTGGGCAGTACCACCTCACTGCCACATTTCTCAATTGGCAAGAAGTTGACAGAGAAAATTTTCAATGGACATGAAGCAGTTCCTCATGAGTTCCCATGGATTGCATTACTTCTCCTTGATTCATCATTGCGATGTACTGCTTCATTAATAACTTCTAACTGGTTAATTACAGCAGGGCATTGCACTGAATTGTAAATTACTGATTTTAATTGCCTTTAATTAATCTACCATATTAGTTTTGCATATTTATATTTTATTTTATTTTTTCCTCCAGAAGTTCCTCTGAAACACCACCAATTAAGAGATTGGAAATTGTATTAGGTGCTCATGATATTTCTGCACGGGAACCAAATGCAGTAACAAAATCATTGAGTAAAATAGTGCGTCATCCATCTTATCATACAGTAAATTATGATGTAGCTCTTCTAAAGCTCTCTGAGAGCATAAAGTACAGCAGCATTATACAACCAATATGTTTACCACAAACAGGTGAAAGACGAGAATAATTTTTGTAAGCTAATGAATGTTTTTTATTTATTAGATGTCTGAATTTTAAATGTTTCTTGATCCTTTATTTCAGGTATTTCGAAAATATTTTTAAATAACTTAAAATGCATCAATAATTTCTTATCTTCTATTCTGAAAAAGGCTATAAATTTCCTTTAAATCTCCCTTTATTCTCAAGTCTTCTTTGCCCATCATTCACATGTTTATCATTCTCTGCTCTCCAATCTCCCTACTTAGCCTTCAAGATTAGAACAAAGCAATTCTTCAGTGATTTCACCAAATGCAGATCTTTCAATTTTTGTAATGCAGCAATGAAATTCAAGGGGATATACTAACAGGGTAATGGCTTTATACTTTCAATCTCTGGTTACAAGGATACTAATCATCACAAAACCAACCAACAGGTCACCACAGTTCAAAACAAATTAGGGAGATCAAAAGGTTTCTTCTTGCTTAAATTTCTGTATAAATCAAGTTATTTAGGATACAATGAAGGTTTTGTTAGTTCTTGATTATTTAACTTCTACTTAGGAATCATATTTTCGCCAGCTCAGCCAGTGTTCGCTGGTTGGGGGATGACTGAAAGTGGACTGTCACCAGTATTACTAAAAACATCAGCCCCTCTTGTAAGCCGAAGAGCATGTCAAGCAGCCTGGAGGGATGTTTCAATTGCTAACTACATGATTTGTTCCACTTCACGAGCATGCAAGGTAAGAAGTGCTGTTTACAAAACAAGGTAACTGAGAAGTTGATTCACTCACAGAGATAATATCTAACAATTCAAGGTCCAAGGATTTGTAATTTTCCAACTGTTGTCAGTATATAAAAATATACATTTTAGGGTTCGTCCACGAAAGATATCCACAAGCTTAAGAGGAAATACATGGATTTAAACATTTTTAGATTAATATTTCAAACTATTGCATAACTAAATTCCATTTACTTTTCCACCATAATATTTTATATTACAAGGTGTACAACTTTGCTTCCGCCGTTTTTCAATGTGGGCTACAGTGGTAAAGTTAAGGTCGCGATAAAACAGATTCGCAGACGTCAGCAGTTAGCTGTGAGCTTCTGGCAACAAAACCCTATTCACAAACATTAGTGGATTTGTGTGTGCAACGTAACGTTGTTCGCGATTGAAAATGTCAGTGTACGAGCCCGAATTCTCGTACATTTGCGGGAGGCTTCTGCTTTTTTGTTTCAATATGAAGAAAACTGCGGCTGAGTCTCATCTCGAATGCTCTCCAGTACTTATGGTGAGGATTGTATTTAGGAGAGACACGTGTCACGAGTGTGTTCAACGCTTTCAGGAATGTGACTTTAACGTGAAGTGGCGGAAGAGTGAAAGTTTTTTGAGGATCGCAGAATTGGGAGCATTCCTGAGTGAAGTCTCGCGTCAAACTCAAGAAGAACTGGCACGATCATTGGGGGTGACCACAGCAAGCCATTTCAAAACGTCTTCAAAGCCATGAGTATGATTCAGAAGAAGGAACTTGGGTCCCATATGAGTTGAAAACGAGAGACATTGAAAGGCGTTTGTGGTTGTGTGAGAACAGTTGCTTCAGAGTCAAAAACGGAAGGGTTTTCTGCATCGTTGTGACCGGGAACGAAAAATGGTTTCATTACGATAACCCTAAACGGAAAAAAAATCATGGGGGTTATCCCGGTCCATGCTTCCACGTCGACGGCCAAAACCGAACATTCATGGGTCCGAGATCATGCTCTGCATTTGGTGGACCAGCTCGCGGACGAGTGTACCATGAGCTTTTAAAACCAAGTGAAACAATCACAGGTGGATCGATATCGAACGCAATTAATGCGTTTGAGCCGAGTTATGAAAAGACAAACGCCCGCAAGTACAGCGAGAGGCACGATAAGGTGATTTTGCTGCATGGCAATGCTAGGCCCCACGTTGCAAGAGTGAATCAAAACGTACCTAGGAAACGTTGAAATGGAGACATCCTACCCCATCCCGCCGTATTCTCCAGACGTTGCTCCCTCTGATTATCACTTGTTCCGATCAATGGCCCACGACCTGGCTGAGCAACACGTCGATCATTTGAAGATGTCAAAAAGTGGATTGATTTGTGGATCGCCTCCAAAGATAACAATTTTTTCGACGCGGCATTCGCACACTGCCGGAAAGATGGGAAAAAGTTGTGGCAGCCGGATGGACATTACTTGAATAATATCTGTGTAAAGCATTTTGTTCAAATAAGAGTCATATTTTTAGGAAAAAACGGCGAAGGCAAAGTTGTATACCTTGTATCACTTAACAAGAAGAAGGAGAGTAAGGAGTATAATTATAAATGTCTGTTTAAGGACGGGGGGGGGGTTGCTATTTTGGGCACTGATGGACACAGCAAGAGAAATCTTTCGTGGATGATCCCTTATGTGACTATATTAATCCTGTTCTGAAAGTTGTCACTGTAGTTCCTTCCTATTTTTTTAATGCATTTTATAAATTAAAGTAATTAGCAGTGGCAGCTCTTTGCACACAAAACAGGTCGTCCCTCCCCCGATTCTGAGAGCATAGTATTCTTTACTTGGGTACATTACACTCCCCTGTTTTCAATTTCACAAATTCTCAGGACTCAGCAGGATATGTCCTAGCTCAATGTGTTTCACTCAAGGTAAAGGAACCAGTAGCTGACATGTTCCCAAAATCTGACATTTTCGAATGAAGTTGGTAGTATTAAGGTCTATATTGATAAATTAGCAATGAAAATGGATGTACTGAATTAGTGTACTTTCTTGAGTTCTGATAGCACCACTAAAATTTCAAACAATCATGTTGTGGAGATAAACATTTTATTAGAAGCTTCTTTCTGAAGATCATTACTTGGTAAGAATCTTCAGGTACGTATGAGAGGTACAGGGATGTTTAAACTGTGTTAAATTAATACTCATTAAATGAAGTTCCATGATATGTTATGTAGTATTGCAATATGATTTGCACATACTAATTTTGTAAGTTATTCATGGAAATAGCAAAGTAGACATTTCCCAGTTATATACTGTCGTTCAGTCACTGGAGTCTAATATTAGGCAATTTCAGGTAGCTGGTAGCACCACTGAAAGTCAGGCATTGGGGTAATAATAGTATCACATTATCAATCAATTCTCCGATCTTACAATGAGATATTTGCTCACTTTCCCCCCTAAAGGGATGTAGTTGCAGAATTAAATGGGATGCAGTACTGAAGGCACTTTTAGTATTTAAAAAATCTCCTGTGATTATCACAATACTGGCGGATGCAGTCCATGCTCTCTCACTTACAACACACACCTCTGACCACCTCTGTGTCTTCGCGAGAACTGTTGTTTCCCTCCTAAACATCCTATGGTGTCCCGTGTTCAGGACGCCACCTACCAGCTAACACTATTTTTATTTGCAAATAACCCGAAGCTAACCTATACGTATTTTCAAGCTACTATTTACAGGCACTTTCACATCACTAGACCCTATCACTGCCATTCCCACATAGTAATATCAGTACCAAAAGCAAACACCTACATCAGTTAATGGAGGTGTTTGTCAGGTACTGATTCTCTTAGCTTTTAATTTGTCCCAAGTCTTGTTTGAAACATTTCTGAAAAGCATGGGGAGAGATAAGAAAAACATGAAAATATTAAATGGTAGATATATTAAAGGGTGTTAAAAATCACATGTCTTTGGTAATAGCATTTAGAAAGTTTCTGCAGAGAGAAAATAATTTATCAGTACAATATACTGCAATCAACACAATACAATAAGATATTGGAGATCTTGATACTGCAAGCCCTACCCAAGACATTGATTTCTAGTCACATTAGTAGCAGTGTTTGTTTAATTATTAAAAAAGCTGAGAAGCTGGTATTTTACTTTATCTTCAAATTGATATGCTGCTGGTTATGTGATCGGTTTTTGATTTAATGACTAATGTAGTGAAAGAACTACTATACACCTGTTTCTTAACTTGATGATTGTTCATTTTTAAGACAAATTTTGGATAATATTGACTTATACATGTAATATAACTACATCCTGTTGGTGAGAAACATGGAAAATAATATTTCTGATAAGGAACAGGTCTGGAAAGTATTTCAGGAGAGCACAAATTATAGTTGAATGCCAGCTGTACCTGGTAGAGATAGTGGGTTGTCAGCAGGTTTCGATTATTTTCTGAAATACTTTAGTCACTACTTTCTTTAAAAAATGAGTTTTCCAATTCTGAATTTTATACATTTGGACATGTCCAATGTGCAATAGTTAATTGTTGTGAAAATAAAATAATGTAATTGTCTACTATATTAATTATGTAATCATTTTCATTACTCTATAGTAGTCGAAACCGTCTCCCTGAAAATAGTGTGATTTCAGCCTTGGTTAGGACCTCGCTCTATAAATTTCTTCAAGAGAAAGATGAGGGGAGGCACGGTTGCTGAACCCCCCACACACACACACACGCATACACAGATCTGCCACTGTTCCATTACTTCTGATTTGCCTGCAGTATTATTGTTCTGTTCTGAAATTAAAAGCTACAAAATACACAGAGTTACAAGATTTATTTGTCTTCATATTTTGACAGGATTTATTTGTCTTCATATTTACAGGGGGACAGTGGAGGACCATTAATGGTGAAAGATGAGAATGAAATATTTTATATGATTGGAATAGACAGTTTTGGACCCATGTGTGGCGATTTAACTTTACCAGCTGTTTTTATAAAAGTTCACACTTTTCTTCAGTGGATTGCTGCTGTACTTTCTGAGAGAACAACTTTGAAATGATTAAACTTCATAGTGGTAATCTCTGTAGATGTTTAGTAATTTTTTGTATTAATTAAATATCTTAAAGTCTATGGATCAGTGATGGAGCGAGACAATTTTGGGCCCAGGGAAATATTAAAACGTAGCTCTCCCCTTCCGAAAAAATTAAAAATGTGAAAATTGTTTCAAGAAACTATATGAGTTATTATATTTCAATAAATAACAAAAATTACAATGTTTAAACTACAAAAAGGTTTTGGAAATATATTTTAAATAAGTAAGTTTTAAGTACAAGTATTTAGTGATTAAATAATACAATTTCCATGATGAGCTTAAAATGCTAAAAAATTGTTGTTTAGTTAGTGTTTAATAAAATCACTTGTTAAAACATGAAGTAATAAATATTAATTTTGATTGAACCTATTATAATATCAGCATCATTTGATTCATTTCATAGAGTCCTACCTTATAAGTAATGATTGTAATTAACTACTCAAGGTAAAAAATTAATAGAAAATTGTATGAAATAGCAGACTACTGTACCGTGTTTCGAATTATGATAACTATTTTCACGAGTTCTAATTTCTTTTTCAATTTTTTAACTATGTTTTCCCCACTGTCCTATCATTGGGCCCCTTAACTTGCGGGATCTTGGGCAATCGCACAGTCTGCCCATGCCTAGTGTCGGCACTGCTATGGATTCATACATTCTGAGCTTGTATCTTAATGAAAAATATCTGCTATGATAATATTTTAGTTACAGTTTATCCAAATTATAAGTCTAGAACTTTTGTCAGTTTTATTGTCGCTTGTGTTAATTTGCAAGATTGTAATAAAAGATAATACAAATACTCAGAATAAAAATGTATATAGTTTTTTTAATATTTTTGTTGTTACACAAGCATATATGCCTGTTTTCTAAAGAAACACCATAAGATGAAATAAAAAACTTAGACACAAATAAAATAAAAAAACAACAACAAAATGATGTTTATTTCTGTAGTCCCATAGTCACAAAAAGTCTGATGTGTTAAACAATTTGCAAAATATCTTGATAACTGGTTAGAAAGGCTCTAGCTGGATAAGATGATAAAAAGCCCCCCCCCTTGAAATTGAAAGGTAAATTTTTCCTAAGGATTGTGACCACGAAAACATTTTTTCATGGACTATTACATTCCTCCCCCTACACATCCTTCATAATATTGAAAAATGTGTTTTTACTTTTCCTATGAATTGGGTGAATGAATTTCCATTGAAAGCTATGATTATTTATGTTAAATTTACTCAATTTTTCAAAAATAATTTTTAAAATTTTATTTTCTGTGTAGTTTATACTTTTAAATGGATTCTAAAATTTTCAATTTTTTTTAAACCAATTCAATTTTTTTTTCCGCTTGTTAAACGAAAAAATTTCCAAACTTTGCTCTAAAAATCTGTTATCTTCTGGATGATTTTTCTGATTGGTGCGCCATATTTAAAAAAAATTAAAATACATATTTTTGTCCCTTTATTTTTGTGTATGTACAACTGTATTGAGGTATGTAATTACAATAATATTTTCCAGCAAGAATGTTTGCAATATTAAATGGCTACTATCAATAAATAATTTTGCAATAATATTGTGACCATTAGATATAAATGCTGCAGATGGTGAACAATTTTTATTTCAATAGAAAATCTGTTTTATGAGCTACTTATTTTGTTAGTATACACCACTACATCTAAAATTCTGAAGAAATTCTCACTTCAATTAGAGTCAATTCACTAAAATTGATAATTTTTTGAACCTCTCAAGTAATTTAAAATAAATTTTAAAAAATTGTTCACCATCTGATGCATGTAAATCTATCGGTTAGAATATTGACAATAGTTATTTATGTAGCAAGTTCTAAAAGACTAATAGAGCATGTTTTACATCCAATGTCTTTTTTATTGTGGTTATTCAAAATAAATGTTGAACACTTTCAAGAATTAAGGTCTGATATTACTCCCGATGTTCTGTAGCAAGGGTTGATGCTACAGGGTCTTGGTACCGTTTTTAAATAAAACCTGCAGTGTGCAGAAGGACCAAATGAACAAGTGGAACAAAGCATGGAAAGGAGGACGAAGAGGGCAAGGGGACAATGGGAACAAAATGGATAAAATTGGAAATGGGGAAAGGGGGACAAAAGGGATAAGGAGGCAAAGTGGGACAAGGACACAAAAAAAGGTGACAAAATGGGATAAAGCATGACCATGAATGCCTCCGTAAAAAAAATCACGATAAATATTTACTCCAGTAAATATTTTATCCAAATTCACCCAAAATTTTAGACACACAACTGTTCCCCCTTACTCTCAATTATTGCCTTCCTCTTTGTTGCTATTCTGATAAAGTTTCCTACTATCCACTGTCATTTCACTATTCCTATATATTAGTGATTCCAACATGACCTGGGACCCAATAAAGAACTAGGTCATAGTGGCAAATCAAGTGTTGTGTTGTAGTTGACAAATGGATCGAGTTGCTAATGTGACTAATTAATCCAAGCTTCATCGATATTTTCTGAATCCACATTGGATTACTTCCCCTTACTAGTTAGCAAACCCCTCGACTCTAGGGACCACACGGTGGCTAACCAGACGTTCGAAGATTTTACTGACAAAACTCGTTAAGGAGGCTTAGCGATAATTTGTTGGAAATAATCAGTCTTTTCCTTTCTTAGGGATTGGCATGATGGTTCCTTCCAGCCTATTTTTGGAATGGTATGTTCACTACAAAATAAATTGAAAAGATTAAGAAGGAATTGTTTACCTAGTTGTGGCATATGTTTCAACATCACTTTGTGTTTCTTTCCTGACCCATGAGAGGAGTTTTTTTATATTCTCATAAGCACCCCCAATATTGTCTGGTGATGTTTGTAGATGCCCATTCTCTAAAAGCCCGAACACTGTGGATAAAGGGAAAGAGTCCTTTAAATTTTCCTTCCTTTCGTCCAGACAGTATTCGCAAGGGTAACATGAAAATGAAGTTAGGCAGGTTCTCCAGGAAGTGAATTTGATTTCGCATATCATTTTTCTCACTTGGACTCAAACCCTATTTACATTCTATGAGATTTTTAGCAGTTAATTTGTGCTAGTGGCTTCTTCTTCATTCGCACAATACGAGTTCCAGCTTGGTACTGTGTTTCATCCCAGTCCTCCAGTAGCCTTAGAAATGGAAATTGTGGCATTGGGAAATGGGATGTCATTACATTGATGTTCTCGAAAGGCCTATTAGACAGAGGGACCACCCAAATTTTGGACAGACTGGTTGCTGTAATATCCCATTAGGGGACGGGGTGGAAATGACACCTCGCATATAAATAATCGAGGACTGTCTTGCCCAGGGTTGATTAGGCGATTGGCTAAATCTTTAAATGAGAAGATTCCACAGGAAACTGAAAAGTGGGTGTGGAGACCTGTATTCAATGGACTGATATTGTAGTTCTCTACGGTTGCTTCCAGTGTGGTTCCCTTCAGTGGAATTTGGGGATTCTTTAGTTTTTCCCTATAAATCATTTGAAAGTTAGAGTGCAAGATTTGGTATTTCAATCTCCAGTGATATTGCATCCAAACACTACTTTAACTCTTTTTCCTCCTGCACACGGATCCCACAAGTACTTAAATCTCAACTCTTCTACAAATAAAATAAGCAACCAGATTCCTTGTAGAATAGTTATCTGGAAAATATCCAAGCTACAAGAATCAATATGGCTTAAAAACAAAATGGAATGTTGGAACACATCTTAAAAAATTTCAAACAGCAAAGATGCACATCGAAAAAAAAAAAATGTATGAGATTAATATTTACATCAATTCACAATTGCTTTTCATAATTTAATAAATATTTATTAATAATTATTTAATTTGGTCACTTTTTGCAATTTATGACTGTAAGAACAATAAATATGTGGTTTAGATTTTCTGCTTCCAAAGATCAGCACAACACAAACCTTGCTTGGATGCATTGTGAATATCAAAGAAATGTTGCTCAGCTGTCTAGAAAGTGCCATTGCTTAATTTTTACATTTTTGTACGTTGTTCACTTTCTACATAACATCATTCAAGTGAGACGTACTTTCAAATAAATTATTAATAAATAGTCCTTGTTCCCAAAATGTAGTATAAATTTTATTGAAAATTTGTACAAAAAAAAGTAATTTGATTCTCTTACAAATTAAAATATACGATTCCCTTCCACTCAATCTACAACATTGTCATTACAAAATGAAATTAAAACTTGAAATTGAAATGTGAATGTCTGACATTTAATGCACCATACAAATTCTTGAAGTACTCTCTTCACATTTTATAGAAATATGAAGAAACAAACTTTTTAAACACATCTTAACATAAATAATTTCATCAAATATAATTAAAATTCTAAATCTGTACAACATATATCTTGATAAACTCCATTAGCCTCACTCGTCCACCTGAAAATTAAAATCATTTCATACAATCGAATGCTACTTGACTTAGGATTTGTAGGTCCAAAAATCTCCCACTTAAGTACCTAAAATAGGTCTTTAAAAGTCAAAAATAGACATATTTTCATAACAGAGCAGCATAAATTTAGATGAAAATGGCTTTTTAGAATAAATTTTTTTCTCATTTACAACTCTTTTATTAAAGAATTAGAGTTCAAAATATTTTAAAAAAATAAGATGTAAATGATAAAATATAATTAAAGCAAAAAGGAATACTAAGGTTCAAAGAAATGCAATTATATGTAAAACTTATGTAACACAATTATTTTCCAAAATTAGCTTCAACATTTACAACTAAAAAACCTATTCTGTAATACAAATATGGTATCTATGTTTTATTATTTTATTCTCATTTTATGTCGACTGTTGTGTAAACATTTTTGAAGCATTAGTGACACCCTAAAAAGTGTCTTTCTGTAGAAATTTTGATGTTTTTTTGTATTATATAATTTTCTCTACATTACATATACAACAAAATTAAATCCCAGTTTTCAAATCGAGTTTGACTTTTTTCCTGTTTTCCCAGGCTGCTTCAAATTTGTTAATCTGATTTCCATTCTGATTCCAATCTGATTTCATAGCCTAACCTCACAACTTATTATCTTAGAACAAGTTCAACAAAACTGCCTCTTTGGGGTTAAAGTTTTGCAAAATAATGTAATGATATTTAAGAGCCCCAACAATCTACTGAAAACAGAGTAAAGAGACCTTTTGAACAGACTGTCAAAACGTTCAAATTAATTGCATACCAAGAGTACAAGAGGTAGAGTGAATGAAGATCTGGGCTTCGGTCAATCTAACATACTGGCTCACTTTGAGAGCCCTAAAGCCCAAACAAGCAAATATAAAATGATCCGGAAGTTGAACACGTTTATGGTTGGGTTGAACATGATGCAATCAAATGCCTGTGCTCCAAACACAATCCATCTGACACCAAGAGCCAACAATTTTCAGGTATCCACATTAACTTAAGTGACAAAGAGTTAACAATACCCAATTTGGATCTAAATGGTCTGTAGATGTGGAAAAATTTTGAAAAAGTCTTGGAAGGCAAAAATTAATATATTTTTTTACACAAGCATTTATGGTAGATAGGGCAGATAAATATGCCAATTACCTTTTTCTTTTTAAATCCTCTATCTGAAGAATCAGACGCAGCATTGCGTTTCCGTTTGTGAAGCTGGACACTTTCACTTTCATCCTGGGTTGGGAACACTGCTAGGATTGTCCCCCCAAAATGTTTCTCGTTGCTTTATCTGGCTGTTCAGTTTTCGTTGCGGGCGTCTTCAGTCGAATTGGAACTCCATCCCCCAACAACTGCACCAACATTTGAGTAGTTATGAAATCCTGTAAGTTTGTTTCACATGAAGTTACAAAAACAAGAACATAGAACATCGTTAACGATAATTTTTCCAACAATTAGTGTTGATGACACTTAACTTTAAAATTCATAGTTTTGGTTTTTTCATGAGTTGATGTAGTGATGGTATGATAGAAGGTGCAATATTATCAAATAAATTAACCGATATCATTAATACTAGAAAATATGAGCTATCGTTCACGATATTGCGCTATTGTCAAATAGCTATTGTGCAAATAATTAGCAAGAAATAAAAGAATTTAAAAAAATTATTTAACGATTCAATTACTGTACCTGAATATGTTGCATTCCTTCCTGTTGCATTTGTTTAGCCATTTTGTGCACCAAATGGTTACTTTTGTTGTACATTATTGAATTAAGGAACATCAACATTACATCACGCTGAAATTCTGCAGTGGTCCGAATGACACCAGTCTCAATGTTTTTCTTTATTGTCAACAAATCAATAGGTCTGAAATTAAAT
>BOPP01000057.1:943359-991765 GCA_017312745.1 Gryllus bimaculatus
CAGAATAAATATGGCAATTACCTTTTTTCTTTTTAAATCCTCTACTGAAGAATCCCTCAGACCGCCAGCATTCATGCCACTTCTCCGTTCTCCAGTTTGTTTGTCTGATATTTGGAACGGGCACTGAACCACCTCCTCTTTGTTCCGTTCACCTTCATCCTGGGTTGGACCGACTGCTAGGATTGTCCCCCAAAATGTTCTCGTTGCTTTATTCTGCCTGTCAGTTTTCGTGTCGGCGTTCTTCAGTCGAATTGGAACTGCATCCCCACACAACTGCACCAACATTTTGAGTAGTATGAAATCCTGTTCAGTTTGTTTCACATGAAGTTACAAAAAAACAAGTAACATAATCGTAACGATAATTTTCCAACAATAGTGTTGATGACACTTAACTTTAAAATTCATAGTTTTGGTTTTTCATGAGTTGATGGTAGTGGTATGTTGTATGATAAAGCTGCAATATTATCAAATAAATTAAACCGATATCATTAATACTAGAAAATATGAGCTATCGTTCACATATTGCGCTATTGTCAAATAGCTATTGTGCAAAAATAGCAAGAAATAAAAAGAATTTAAAAAAATTATTTAAACCGATTTTCAATTACTGACACCTGAATATGTTGCATTCCTTCCTGTTGGCATTTGTTTATAGCCATTTTGTGCACCAAATGTGACTTTTGTTGTTACATTATAATTAAGGGAACTCAACATTACATTACGCTGAAAATTCGCCAGTGTGTCCGAATGACACCAGTCTCCAATGTTTTCGTTTATTGTCAACAAATCAATAGGTCTGAAATTAAATAAATGTTTACACAAATTATTACCAAACTACAACCCAACAATAAACATTTCGATTATTACAATATGGCATCCACATAAAACAACACGAATATTAATTTACTTTATATACCTATGAACAACACTGCTTATATCCAGGAGCTTGATCATCTTTTATGGTCGTAGGAACAATGAGGCATGATTTGTGTGTTGCAGCCGCCCATAGCCCATATAAAAGCATAATGGATTTCTTCCAAGACTTATATTCACGTTCTTCATCACTAAGGAAAGTGCAAATTAAATTAAGTATATTCAATGATACAGAAAGAAAGAAATTTTAAAAATTTGCAGCTTGTCAATAAAAGAAGCAACAGGAATATTTATTCATTATCAGATTCTAAGACTAAGTTTCTTATGCATAATATGCATTGATTTAGATGATAAAATAATGTATATGTTTCACCATCTGATTACAGATGTAAGTCTAACAATTATGTAGGAATACTTTTTGTGAAACAAGGAAAGTATTTCTACACAATTGTTGAACTTACAACTTCTTGTCATAAATGGGGTCAAAATGGAAACCGACATTTATAGTCAACTTCTGTTGTCACTCCATTTATAACAAGTAGTCTAAAAGTAACTTCGGGATCATTATGGTTTTTGCCAATAGGGAAACAGAAAACATATTTCTAAGTAACTGTTCAACTTACAACTGCAACAAGGTTGTAAACCATACATAATTATCTTGGAGCCCAAATCCCCCTAAAGGCTGTTTGAATAGTAGACCATTTGGTATCTCATGATGTTAGAGCAACTGGGCATATTTTGGGAGCTACAGGATCAATTTATGGCCGCGACAGTCAATTCTTTAAAATTTAAATTAAAAATCTGATAACAACATAATTTGTGCAAAAAATTGCAAAATAGTACTTCATTCTAGACAATAGCCACATTAATCAGAAAAATATCTAAACATGTGTATATCATTTTGTAAGAGACTATTTAAAAATCAACAACAAAAACTACCCTTGAAACATGCAGACAAAAAGTATACACTTTTAAAACCATTAGGCCATGAAACACATGTTTACAAACTTTGAAATTTTGAAGTAAGCTTATATAAAAATATTCATTTTTATGTAAATTAAGTCACTAATGATAAATGTTACTTTGGGAGAAATGAACACTTAACCCTCCAAGGACAATTTGATGTATACGTCACAGCAAACAAATTGATACGACTTAATTCCTGTCACTGCAAGTTGATATTCCTTTATGAGCAAAGGTATTATTTTGCAGAGGGGTTGGTTTGTCAGTTTATTGTGCGATCTTGCCCAAAAAAAGGTCAAAATATTTCTTCCCGTGTTTCAAAAATGTGAAAATTTTTCTGACAGACCCTTATCATTGATAAATTGAATTCATAGCCAAAAGTTATAAATTCAATTTTCTCAATGGTATATCTATCACAGATAATTCTAGAAGTAATGAAAATAATTTTATTATTATTATTATTATTATTATTATTATTATTATTATTATTATTATTATTACAGTAAGCTGTGGAGGCATGAAAAGGTCAGTGTGACATATGTCACCCCACAAACACATCCATGCTGAACAAATCCTGCAACCCTCAGTTTTATATCCCAAGTAATAAAGAAATTGGTAGCAACACAATTCATGAAAGTGGTCTTCATATGTCAAGTGACATTTTCATCAACAAAATTATTACCATTTACTAAACAACAAATCTCTAAAAGATACAAAAATAGTAGTATGAAAAATATAAGGATTTTCGAAGTTTTCAACTACAAGATGTGAAAGTTTTGAGAAATGTTGGTAAGGTTAAAAAGAAATGAAGTTGAAATTAGAGCTCTTACGTTGTAGATGCTGGACTATTTGGAACCGAGTCCAGAACATTAACAGCAGCTAATCGTTTCCTCCCAATAACTTTAGGAGGCTCAGCATCATTTGTTTTATCATCTTCGGTGGAAGGTGTTTCAGACCGAAGTTGTGGCCGTTTCTCAGGTTTCTCTTCCTAATTTTAAATGAACAATATACATAATAATTGACTATACCAACAAAACTATAAAAGGGAAAAAGCTTTAAACACAGATATATTACTTACAGAATGTTCAAGTGATTCTTGCTTTGGAACAGTTTCAGACTTTTCAATTTCTTTGAGTTCTTTTCCATCTTTCTTTTCAATTATGGATGTTGGTTTAATTTCATCTCCATAAGATTTCAATTTTGTACTATTTCTGCAAATGTAAAAATAATATATATATTATTTGCTTTATTAACAGCAACTGAGTAGTGAATGTAAAGTTTGATAAATGATTCACACCAAGCATAATTTCATTTATATTTACATAAATTTGCATCAACTAATCGAGTAACACAAGAATCAATTCATGAAGAGGTTTAATGACCTAGAGTGTGTTCCTTCTGAAAAACATTCTAAAACAATGAATTGGAAGGTTATGAATGAATAACAATAATAACAAACAAACAAAATTGTCTTACTTTCATACGTCAATTTAAAATGCAATGGCAAATTAAAAAAAACTTGTTTGACTAATTACAAATATATAAATCTTACTAATTAAGGTATTTTGTCATAAAGATATATTCTCTGCTAAGATTGAAAGGTATAACTTATGTCAGTCTTGGAGATGTTCCACAGTATGAAGTTGCAATCAACTTTTTACTAAAGAATCAGAATACAAATTGCTCAGAAATGTACTGTTTCAACATGTTTTCTAACGGTGGTAGCAAATTATAAATGTAAAGCAAAATATTAATAAACAAGAGAAGAAAATGGAAACAACAGAGGGAACATACATGTTGATGGCCACAGAAAAACATAAAAATTAATAATAATAATAAATCATTATTATTTGATGTAAATATTTTAATTATCACCACATTAAAAAGGCATAAAACACTGTTTCCAACAATAAAAATTAGTTACCACTGTATTGGAAATAACCAAAGCAGAAAATAGGTTGAAAGTTTCTGGTCAAGTAAAAATAATTACACAGTCAGATTGTTTTTTAATAGTAAAAGTGACTATTTCCTCCAGAAATGCGATCAACAGCTGACAAGTTGATCTATCTGCTAAATACATCTGCCTGAAATAGAATGATGGGAGGAGACCAAATCAGAAGGATACAAATTCACGCAATTGAATAATGACGACAGAAAGTATCGCACATGCCTCAAACGAGTGGGAGCCATAATTGCTCAAAATTGTATTATCCACGCACATTTGCTTGAGCCCTCGCATCGCTAGTTGTGAGAGCAGTAGGGAATTGGGTTATTTACAGAAAAGGAATTTTATATCAAACTTGTAGTTTGATTTTCGATGCAAAATAGTTTCTATTACACGGGAGAACTTTTTCTGGCTATCAGATTTTGTCTACTGTGCTCGTTGTTATTATTTATTTTTAATCCAACTAATGTTTGTAAAAGAGTGGGATAGATATTCCGGGGCTCAAGAAAACGTGTTCGTAGAATGAAACTTACCAGTCTCTGTATGTTAGTGAAGAGTTCGAATTGGCCGTGTGTGAGTTCAGTAATGTCACCTTTACAACTTTAAGAGACGTATAGTACTTCTAAAAGAACTGGGGAGCTATGGAACTGGGTTGTCCAACTGGTGGCCAACAAAATGGTTATTAAGTAGGGTCGAATTTTGATGCCTTAAAACATCGCCAAAAGAGATCAATAAAGTGCTCTTAAAATGTATTATTTACCATTTGAATTGTATAATTCTAAAGAACTTGCAACAAGTATTGTACTTCAGCTTCTGGGTCAACGACCCCCATCTCAATCAGGTTTTCGTCCAGTTTCCCTGATCCTCGAGCAAATGCTGAGATGGGCCCTTGTTTTGCTTCTCTACATAAATGTAACTTCAAATTAACTTTTTCCCTTAGCACGACACAGTCAGTTTTTAACTGTTGTTAACATAAATTAATAAATAAATAATTTTTTTCTTAAAGTGCACTTAAAAAAAGATAAATGATGTAAACAATGATCAAAACCCGTCCAGATGAAGAACGCAAGCTGTTGGATACGTTATTGATGTAATCGTGGCTTCTTCCTTTCGTTAAAATTAACTCAGCTGACAAACTTTTGGTTTTAACTGTTCTTTATCGGGAAGTCTAATTATCGCGAAATCGGCCGAACCGACAATAGCCTTGATAGACATCACCAGAAGCTTAGATTACATACAACGGGTCACATAACAATTTCTTCCCACAGAAATCGAATAGGCAATTCAGGAATTCTGTGAAGAAAACAATTATTGTATCTCATAAATATTATTTGAAGTGCTATTAAAATTATATTCGAATCAACGAAATCAGCGAAAATTCTTTAAAAATTACGGGAAAGGGTAAAAAATTACTTATTAGTCGAAATCGACCAAAAATGAAAAATAAAAATGTCATATAAAAATGCGTCATTCCTTTTGTTAACATAAAATTAATGTTTATACTAAAAAGAAATGTTCTGAAGAGAAAAAAATAGCATTTCATAAAAATTCGCCCCCTAGTAATTAGTTAAAACTGAAAGTCCTTAGCATCCATATCTGTCGAAAACATTGCGCGTCCAGCCCATGCGCCTTGTTGGGGCCAACACCCGCTTAATGAAAAATAGGTTTAGTTTAGATTTGTTTCTGATGAGTTCAAAATCATCCTAATCAGTTTCTCTGGGATAGGCATAGTTCCACCCCCACCCCCCGCTTCAGAGCAGGCGGGCAAATTGCCGAAATCAACAAATTGAGGAAAGTCAGGAGTGAATCACCCGAGTATTGTAAATATGGCCCGCAAACATATTAATGATTTTAGTTGGGGCTCTTGAGGCCTTGCAAGTTGGAACCGCTGTTCTTGAAGGAACACACCGTGGTCGATGGTCGAGAATTTGAATAGCCAAATACCCTCGTAATTATTAATTTAGAAATTTTACTTCAATACAACACTTTTTCTTCCTATAACAGCAAATACAAATAAAATAAATGTTCCCCGTTTTGCTACTTTCCTCGCGCAGATCAACTGCAATCTCGACACGTCTCCCCACCTACATTCAGCCCCCATTTCCAAAAGAATTCGGATGGCGTTCGCGTTCTCCACACACGTAATATATTTCTTCGTCTATTTGTACATTTACCACCTTAAAAACATCGCCTTTACAAACTCACAATTCAGTCTAATTCCTTCCCGCAACGTATAGCTTTTCTCTCCACATCTGCTCACTCCCGTGTTCCGAACATCGTCTGCCCCGTTTTTTCATCTCGCGCGCCCCTTCATCTGTCTCTCATCCTGCGCGCGCAAATTATACTGAAACCGTCTCTTCGTTTAACCGCTGGCCGATCTTTCGATTCTTTCTCACACGATCTACTCCTGATTGCGTCACACACATTTAACATTTTAACCTGTTTTTCTATTGGTTTTTACATGCCTTCGCTAAAACTTCTTAAATTTATTTTATGCCCCCACGGAATTACCTTACGTGGTCCTTTCACAGCATTATTTGTTAACATATTATGCATTTTCCCCACTATCAATTCTGTTGTCCTTTTCTTGTAGTTTCCAATATAAAGCTCACCTAGGTTTCTTTTCTATACCGATATGGTTGCTGTCGTCCATATGTATAATTTCTATTTAATTACCCTTGTGATAACTCAGCACGTCAGAAATTATTGATTGATGACAGTAGTAAAGAGGTGAGGTTTCGCAATTAATTTGCATTCGCACTTGCGGAATTTGAAGGAACTGACCCACTGAACCGCCATCTCTTTCCCATACACAATTGCTCGAAAAAATTGGCGAGAGCTATCAGCGTCTTGAATGATAAAGTACTGCCGCAGCGTCTACAACAAAGACCATCACTCGAAGAAGTGCACACAATTTATTGACTTCGATAGTGACTTCAAGATGTAACGGTACCAAGCTTTTCAGCCGCGTAGCAACTCCCCACAATGATCGAAGTGAAAAAACAATGACACCGTGGGAAAGACGGCTATTGAATCGAATAACACTACGAGAAAGCAACACAATATCCTTTTTAACAGGAACCAGAAAGCATTCTACAGAAATCTTTCAAGGGGCAAAGAGCTTGTGTAAGTGATTCGAAAGTATCAAAGCTTTCCTCAAAGGCACTGATAGAAGACTTTTGGAAGCCTATCTGGCCATCTGCAGTGTCTCGCAACCCAGATATGACGTGGATTGAAATGGAATATGACAGACGCCGAGATACCCTAATGGATGAACCAATCAGCATCGCGGAAGTTGTCCAAGCAGCTTTGAACGAAGCACATAGTTGGAAGGCATCGAGCAGGGAAGGCCTGCACAATTATTGGCTCAAAATATTTAACAGCATTCACCATCATACAGCTACCATAATTCAATCTTTTTTCACAATCCAGAATATCTGCCTTACTTCCTCACTGAAGGTAGAACGTTCTTGTAACCAAAAGAGGGTGACACTAAAGACCCCTCAAAGTATAGGCCTGTACCTCACCTTCAAACTTCCAACAAACTCATAACATCATGAGTTACACAACTGATGATGACTCACATTTAGGAACAGAGCATCTTAGCAAATGAACAGAAAGGATGTAGACCTGGATCTCAGGGATGCCGGAGTAACTCATTATAGACTCTGTAATTATTGGGGAAAGGGCTTAAAAAACAAACTTGTACGCATTCTACGTCGATTATGCTAAAGCATTCGACACCTTGCCCTATTCTTGGTTTCTTCAATACTTGGATGTATATAAGGTCCACTCGTTTATCCAAAACTTCCTGAAAACTGTGCTGAGTCAATGGAATACAAAACTATATCGTTCTAATGGAAAACAACCCGCCCACACCTATACTATACACATCCGGCGAGTGATTTTCAAGGTGACTCTGTAAGCCCTTTATTGTTCTGCTTAGCCTTGAATCCTCAATTTACTCTAGTAAATGCAAGTAATTATGGCATTGCTCTTAAAAAAGTGAACTTAATTCTTCTAGGTACTTCGCACCTTCTTTACATGGATGATCTGAAGCAGATCCTGAGAATCATATCCAGCAACTCAGCGTGATGGGAGAAGTTCACTGACGATGTCAAGATGAAATTCGGTTTGGATAAGTGCAGGAGAATGAATACCATTCGGGGTCATATGCAAGTTATAAATTTGGAAAATGATAAAGAAGCAAAGATTACTTACATCAAACCCCATGAAGCTTACAAATACTTGGGTTTCCAACAGCCACTCCGAATCAAACACATTGCCACTAAGAACATACTAACATCTGAAGCGTGTAAACGATTGCATGGACTCTTAAAAATAACTCTCTGCTAGAAAACGTTATGCAGGCCATCAATTCATTTGTTATACCAATGTTGACATACTCGTTTGGCGTTATTAAATGGAGCAATACCGACCTCGGCAATCTCCAAAGGGCAATTCGAACCGGTATGACTTAACACCGAAAACAACATCCCCATTCAAATAATGAACGTTTATCCTTCCAAGATCACAGGTGCGAGGTGTTGTAGATTTCCTAAATCTACACAGCTCTCAAATTGCATCTCTCAGTAGATACTTCCTGGAGCATTGTGAAGGAGTTCAGCAAGCAGTGAGCGCAGTTGATAATAACTATAGTCCTCTAACCTTGAAAAAGACTGATCCGCCTGATCACAGAAACCGAAGAGAAGATAACATCATGGAAAGCAAAGGCACTGCACAGAAGGTACTCCCATGAGCTGAGTAAACTAGAAGTTGGCATCTCTGTGTTGCACGCATGGCTCCAGCACGGGGATCTCTTTCTGGAGACAGAAACCTTCATGATAGCTATCCAGGACCAAGTGGTGCCAACAATGAACTACAGAAAACACATTCTGAGAGATTCTACCGTTCATTCCGACTCGTGTAGAAGATGTGAGGCTGCAAGCGAAACTATCCAACATGTGACAAGTGGATGTAGCGGCCACGCACAGTAGGAAAACAAAGAGGCACGAAGAAGTGGCAAAGTCCACCAATTATTGGCAGTGAAAACGGGCTTACTTGCCACTTCCATGCTGTATTATAAATATGTGCCTCAGAACGTGCTTGATGGTAGTGAGCACACTCTCTACTGGGATCGCTCCATTATTACTGACAGACAAGTCGGTGGCAATAGAGCCGATATAACTAACATTGATAGAAATCGTCCACAGGCTTCCCTTATCGATATATCATTACCCAACACCCTCAACATAAATGCCATGAAAACAGAACTTCCTCTATAACTAACGTGTATAATTTGATTAAATGTGCTTCAGAAGGTCTTGATGTAGAAGTAGAACAACTCATCTGAAAAAACTTGGAAATACTTGTCCATCATATTAACAGGATTATCCAATCCATAATTTTACTCTACTGCAGTTATATTTCTAAAAATTTTAATGAAACATCTTTTGAAATAATAGGTTTAAATCTTCACTTCACTCATGAATTCTTTACAAACAAGAGTGGTAAATGTTTTGACATTTTCTTCTTTGTCACTATTCTTTGGGTAATTTTTAACGAGCCAAAAAGAAATTTTATGAAGAATATTGAACTTTTCATTGAACTCTTTTTGACAAGCATCCTATTTCGATGACACAAAATTGGGCAAATGGAGCCTGGTAGACCCAGAACGCCAACATCCTTATACTTCCGCCTTTCGGTAAACAGTCTGAAAATAAACAATGATACTAGATAATTTCAGTTTCCAATTCCATGTATTATCCATCCTATCAACCTCAAAGTCAACAAACAAGTAGAATACCTCAATGTTTCTTTATAGGTTCTTAGAATATGCAAAAACAGTCTGTCACCTTAAAAAAAGACAACAAATATCTGGAAAGTGTACAAAGATGCATAACTAAACATCCTCAAAATCTACATCAATTAGATTATCAAGAGAGGGTTTAAGAAGATAAATCTTTCAATATTACTTAGTAGACAAGAAAGAGTTAACCTACTAGAAGCCCACAAAATTTTGAAATGTTTTTTCAATTGACAAACTTCTGAGTCCTTGATACAGCAAAGATGAATAATTCTTAATAACTCTAATAACAGAATCAGAACAAAGATAACAGAGTCAGAATCCACATTTTGTGGTTCCTTGACACTGAAAAATTTATTATGGCAAACTATGTCTGTCTCTTTGTGAACAACACTAGCAGCAAAAACATTGGCAAGATTTCCATCAAAATTGATATTGTTTAACTGATCTGCCTGATGTTCTAACCCTTTGTATTTGAAACAGATATTTTGAATTTTAGGGGTACTTTACATAATGCCACAGACACATTTTCAGGATTTTCTCAAAAATTGTTTCCTCAACTAGAGCATGGTTTGCTTATAAAAATTGCACAGGTTCAATTTTCATTGAATTCTCAGAATGTTTGAAAATTGCAAACGTTTAAAATTTTTTCGGTGACTTCTTAAGACTACACTACTGAAGCAACAGATTTTTTTGTTATAAAAATAAGTTCTTCGAACTTGAAATAAAACTAGTACAATTTTCTTCAAAATTTGAGGTTTTTTTTTGCATAATTGTGAGTGCAATAAAAGCAATTTCAAAAACAAGATTTTCTCGAAAACGGCTCCAAATTTTTTTCTTTCATTTTTAATTTCTAGGATTGTTTGAAGTAAAGTTATAAAAAGGGCACAGGTCTTATTTTCTTTGAACTCACTAAATTTTTCAAAATTGCAAAAGCTATAAAAGAAAGTATGTGCAGTTGCAGAACCACTAGTTTCATATTTCAATAGAACCAATTCTTGAGTATTTAACTGACTTGATGTAACATATCTTTGAAACTTACAATAACAAATAGCACCTCCACCTCTTAAATATTAATTTCATTTTTAATCAAACTAGTAAAGTAGTAAACTTAGTAATATAATTAATTACTTACCCAATTATCTTTGATTCTTTCAAAGGCTGTTCATCTTTACTTTTATCTTCCTGTTTTTGTGAGCTGTCTTTACCAAGTTTGTCACGTTTGACCTCTTTACTCTCTTCCTTCAAGGATTCACTTTCTTTTTTATTCTTTTCAACCTTGGCCACTGGTTCAGGTTTAATAGTATCATTGCCTTTAGCTTCATTATCTGCCTTTTTAAGATGTTTTGTTATCTCTCGGATATGAGGTTTCTTCCTGAGATCATCTTTTAATGATTCTCTCTTTTCTTCTTTTGTTATATTACGCTTTAATACTTCCTTTTTAGAAATATCCTCTTTGCTGTCTCTTCTCAATAGTTCTCGTTTGTTAGGAACTTCTTTTGGTCCCTCCTTTACTTGAAGGTCCTTCTTGGCAGAATAAAGTTCTTTCTTCGAAACAGGAATGTCTCTTTTAGAAACAGAAAGGTCTTTTTTATTAGCAGGAATTTCTCGTTTAGGTGTCTCTTTTTTAGGAATTTCTTTAGAAGGAATAGGTTTCTTTATATCCCTCTCCAATTGCACATCATTTTTGACAGAGTCTTTCGAAAGCACAATTTGAACTTCTTTTTTATTACTATCTTTTGATTCTGTATCTTTTTTTATTTCTTTGACATTCAACTCTTTTACCATTTCTTTTGAAGGAGACTGTATATCTTTCTTTAGATTTTCTTTCTTGGAAACATCCTTTTCTTTAATGTTAACCTTCTCTACATCTTTCTTATGTGGTTCTTTTGTTACTTTCTTGCTGTTTTCAATGCTTTTTTGTAAATCTCTCTTAGGAACATCCTTATTAGATACCTTCCCTTCATCTTTTGGTATATCATCACTTTCATGATCTGCTTTTGGCAGATTCTTATCATCGCCCATGGGTTCTTTCTGTTCTTTTGTTGAAATATCGTCCTTTATATCATCAGTAACTTCTTTCCTTCCAGTTTCTTTAGGCACTGGGTTCTTGTTATGTGTATCATTTGTTTCAGTTGGTTCTGGTGGTATATCTTTCTCAGCTCTCTGGGATTCTTTGATGTCTTTCTTTAATTCTTCTTTATTACTTAGGTCCTTCTCGACATCATATTCTGGAGTACTTTCAACACATTCTGGAGTACTTTCTTTCTTCATAGATTGTTTTTTGTCTTCCTTCAAATCAGTATTTTGCAATGGAGAGTCTTGATCAACAACTTCTTCTGTCTCTTCAATAACATCTTTTGCATCTTCTTCTTCCACAACTTTCTCTTCCACTTCGCAAACTTGAATATCTTCAGCATCTTTATTCTCTGATTCTTTAATATCCAAAACTCCACTAGATTCCAACTCAACAGGTGAGTCGGAGGTACTCACTATTACATCCTGTTGAACATCCTCTGACAACTCTTCTTTCTCAGGATCCTCTTCCCCCTCTTCCTCTACTTTCTCTTCCTCATAAACTTCTTCAACAATTATTGATCTCTCAACGATTATTTCACGTGGTTCACTACTATCTTCAATTTCGTAACCATTCTCAGTGGACACTACACCAGAGACACTCTCAGGCTTGTCATCTTCCTCCTCAACCTCTTCTTCCACTGATGGAATGTCATCATTGAGAACATCCTCTTCAACTTTTTCTGAAACGGTATCCCCATTTTCTTCTGCCTGTGCAGTAGCTGAAACACCAGATTTGCTTTTGTTAGCATCATCAACACCTTCTGTACTTTTGCATTCAATCATGGTGTCACTCACTTCAGAGCATGACTCTACAGAGGTTACATCTTCAGGTTTAACAGAATCATTTACTAGTCCCCCTGAATCTTCTTTCATTTCATCATCTACTTTTTCCTGTGTCCCCATTACAACTTCAACAACCTCACATTCTAGTTCTTTCATATCTTCTACAATCTGAACTTCATCCAATCCCTGGACTTTATCTAGAATAATTACTTCCATATCCTCAAGCTCCTGCATGCAAGGTCCACACTCGTCCACAACTTCAGTTTGTATTGTAGTATCTTGGTCATCTGTGATTTCAATTACTTCAGCAACTGCCCCTGACGTCAATTCTTCTTCTGTAGCAGGTACCACTTCCACCCCTGAAGTTTCTTCTGTCACTATTTCCGAAACTAGTTCCTGTGAATTTGTTTCGATTATAGCTTCAATGCATTCATCTTTATTATTCTTTTCTTCTGTAACATTTGTACTTTCAACATTTATTGGCAATTCCGAATTACTTGTGCTATCAACATCTGCTACCATTTCAGTTTTGATGTCTTCTTTCCGTGTCTCAACTTCAGCAGATTGTGATACTTCAATGAAAGGTTCTTCAAGTTTTATTTCTTCTGCATCTTTATTTGGTTTTTCTTTAATATCCTAAGAAAAGAAGTTTAAAGTGGTGTAAATATAATTTGAAAAATTGTTCAAAAGGAAAATTCAATGAAACGATAATTACCTCTTGTTCTGTAGTCACAACAACATCAGAAATTTGGGAGTTGAGTAGTTCAGACTCAATTACTGAATCATCATTCACAACCACCTAAGAAAATATAGAATGTCTCAATATCATTCTTGAATTATGTATATGTTAAAAAACATTATTTTATTTTCATCTAGATATTTTAAAGGAAAAAAAGGAAGGAAGAAAGAAGAGAGAAAAAAAAAGACATGGAGAACACATTCATTTCAATTCATAGCCAAAATAGGTCACCACAAAGAGAATTACAATAAATTTACAATTACTGTAGTAGTGTTTTAGGAAAGCACAATGAACTATGCAACAAAATGAAAAATAAGATAATTCCTTAATTCTTCTTATAATTAGAAACAAATTAATTTAGGGCAACTACATGCAACTGAAAAACTACTTAAGTCAATAAAAGAAATAGAAATCACAAAAGGAACCAACCTCTTCAATTAGAACTTCTTCAATTAGCTCTTCTTTTGTTTCAATGGGCATTTGATGAGCATCAACAGAATTCTGAGTCGAATCAACTTGTAGTACTTCTATGTCATCATCTCTGCTAGTACTGTCTGCTATTTTCACTTCTTCAGTTGATGATTGAACTTCATTACTGTCACTAGCAGAGACTGAAGATGTGATTTTTGATGTTGTTGGAGCTGCAGCAGTTGTAACTGCCCTCACTGCTACAATCTTAGGAGCTGCTGTGGTAACTACAGGAGTGATAGCTAGAAGCAATACGTACAGATGTTTTATGATAGCCTTAATTTACAAAATTAAAACCAAGATCAGTTATTATAAATAACTTAGACAATTCAGGATCCTATTGACTGATAAATACAGTAGGATTTCTTTTGAAACAGGAGAGTTTAAAGTAAATTTCAGAGAATGAAATCGCAGAACAAACATGTAATGCCAGTTAGAAATTATTTTCTATCTCCCTTATTAACATTTCACCTTAATTATTTTATTTCCACACACAAAACGCTCCCTTAAAAATGAAATTATTAAAAATGTATCCATTTGATACATCTTTTAGGATCTCAGTTAATTTCTTTCATTATTATTTGTTTTTGAGCAAACAATCCAAATCACATGTTCAGTCTAGTTTTTCAGCATTTATCTAAGGAAAATGCCACCAAAAATTTTAAAAATACACTCAATATGTAGTTCTCATTCAAAAGAGATATGATGCAAACTAAGGTCTGCAACACTCCCTTTTCAAATAATGGGCTGTTAAACAGTAATTACAATTGAAGCAAAAAGCAACCTACATCCAGGAATTCAAATCACCAGTTTCAATAAACTCAACAAACAAATTATTCAAATAAGTTCAGAAAAACATTTTATAGATTGGCAAAATCTACAGATATACCTTTTTCACTGTGCCAAACATTGAAATGGTTTTACATAATTTTAAATAAAAATAAATCTGCTGTGTAACAGAGCAGTGTTACAAGCCCTTAAGAGGAAGCAGATATAACGATTTAATTAATAAAACAAAAACAGAGCAACAACACATTTAACAGTCACTTGAAATAAGTCCGAAGAATATTGAAGGATTTGAAAATTGCAAAGCCTGAAGACACCTCCTACCCTGTTCTCGTGACAACTTTGTCTCAACTATTATCTTGATAGGCTGCCCTTGGAGAAGTTTAATACTATATGTTCCTTATAAAGTAAATAAACAATCTCCAAGTAAAACATTGTTTTAAATCAATATATTTGTTATCATTTCCTGGGGTTGGTACTGTAAAAATAAACTTTAGCCAGCTGCAAAAACAGATCACTTTGTTAGAAAAACAGTTTCTTTGTTAGAAACCTGTAATTAGTTTCAATGGACACAATTCTCTTCCACACGCTTCTTCAATCAGCAATAATTAAAGGTTAGTCAAAACCAATGAAGGAGATATCAGACATGCCAATAATGCTGATGTAGTTCCACCATCACCTCCAACACCCTTGGCATTTAGCCTGAGAAACATGCAGATAGAACACTAAGGAGTTAGAGAAATAGCAAGCACCTGACAACTAAAATGATAAACATCCACTTCTAGAAACAAAGTAATTCTTGCTGGAAATGTGTGTTAGGGTTGCTGCCTGATTTACAACAAATTCATTTGAAAACACAGAGGCTCTATTCAAATACTAAACAAATTTGAATGAAATTTCATGTCAAATAAAAAGCATGCTTTTGAGAGTCAAATCAATATAAATAACTAGCTAACCTCCACTAATCAAAGGCATATCATCTCTTTGAATTGTTATTCAATGCTTGAATAAAAGAGCATCCCAAATTAAATTGTTTTTGTTTCTGGATGATGATAGTTGTAATGATGAACACTATAAATCCCTGTTACAGTTTTGAATCATAAATTTACATATGTTTAGAATTATCCATTCATCTACTGACACGTGAATTTGCAAATGAATATAAATGCATGATCAAGGTTTGCAAAAACTTCTCTTCATATGATAACCTACTTTACTTGCTGTCTGATAATTCTTCAAAAACAGGTTTTGTTTTAAAATTTCTTGTATTCACAGAATACAGGAAGTTGTATGATGTTGGAAAAAAATAAATATCGAGAGTACAATGAATACACACATTGAGCTGAAACTGTACACTCAACTCTTTCGAAAACAGGAAAAGGAAGAAGTGCGAGGAAAGTACGCTTCTGAGCTCCAAGGATGTGGATTGTCACATACAAATCTAAATGACATGTTCCATCTAGATCAGAAAATGGAGGTATGCTCCAGCAATTTAGCTACTGTGATCAGTAAACTGAAAATTATTTAAATATTTATTTTTAACTACAGAAAGATGTAACTGTATTTTAAGAAAGAAAGAGGCAGGCAAAAATGCATTTATCTTTATAATATAGACAAGATAAAAGGCATTTATTCTAGCTAAAGTAGGGGTGCAAAAGGGCATGAAAAATCGCATTTAGAAGCAATTATTGTAAAACAATTAATTACTAAAACGATTCAAGTCTGTATTCTATCTCTACAATTACAATAGCTCTTAATGTGTAAGGAAAAGATATTTTCTTTGTAATCTTGTTTCTACATGACCATCCACTATGACGGCTATGCATTTGTTTCATTTGCAACACTGCCTCTTTGAAGGGATATTGTAGATTTCATTAGCCATCTATCGCCACCCAAAGTACATTTTTTGAAACATTTTCTTAATATATCAGTTTTCTAATAGTAAAAAGGAAATATTATATTAAGAATATTAAAGGACAGTAAAAACTCATCCAAATGGCAATTTCCTTTGAAAAACATGAAGCCATTATTAAGAAAAAGATGCTTAATCTCTACTGTAAATTTGAAATTTGAAGCTCTTTTTCACAGAAAATTTTTGAATATTCAAAAACTTTAATTGAAAGTCATTTGACACACATTCACTCACAAATACAATAGTGTTTACAAATTGGTGGAAATGTGCATATTAGCACCATGAGAGATCTTTCAAATAAATTACATTTGTGTAATTTTTTAACAAACAACTGAATGCAGCAAAATTAATTCTATGCCATCTTAAATAGTGCATTTAGTATTATACATTGGAAACCTTTAAAGAAAAAATTTAAAGACCTTTTCGAAGAAATGGATTTGAGCGTTTCTAAAAATGCACAATTATGAGCTCATTTTAATAGAAAACGGATGAGTTTTCGAGAAATTATATATGACATTATTTAAAGCACATATACTCATAAACATAATTTTGAGAAAAAATTGCCGCTAATTTAAATAGCAACAATGTAGTATAGTAGACAAGTAAAAAAATTACATTTTTGTAATTTTAGAAAAAACAAAAGAATAGAGCAATATGGTGTTTGTCATCTTATAGAGTGCAATTGACACTATTCCTACCAAAAGATGTAAGTAAACTTGGAGCAATTTTAGGGAAAATCTTGTTTTTTGTAATTTTTTATAATTGCGGATATTGCTCAACATTCATCAATTCTTTTAAAAAATGTACATGACTTTGATGAAAAAACTAATTATGGGCAAAAAATTTCATTTGAAGGAAAAGTCTTAATCTTCAATTTGTAGGAATATGACGAAAGAAAAATCAAATTTTCTGAAATGTTCAAAAACTCAGAGTTACCAATGAAAATCAGACTTATGCCACCTTTATAGGTGTATTTTACTCTCTTCTTACAAGAAAAAATTGAAGCCATTTTTGAGAAAATTTGAAAAACGTCCGGGAGGCTACATGTAAATTACCCAAATTTTAAGAAAGTTTTTCAAAATTTGACTCAAGCCAGATGGACAGGGTTTTTTTGAATTAGGTGTTTATGTAGTTTAAATGCAAAATTTATTAGAAGATCAATTAAAAAATCAACATCAGAAAAAACATCATATTAGAAAGAAAAAATCGTTTTTTCAATATTGTAGTTTTAAGGTTTTAGGAAAACACCAAGAAAATGACAATCTTTTGTAATTTAAAAAAATTCAGTCAGACCTATGTCATATTTTTAAGTGTATTTCGTTGCATTCTTACAAAAAAATTAACAGAAAAAAAATTGAAGTCATTTTTGAGAAACTTTTGAAAATATCTCAGGTGCTACATGTAAAGTACTAACAAATTTCAATAATGGGAGGAATGTTTACTTAGGAAAACATCCTACGATTCATTTAGGTTATTCACAGATGGAGGCCCAGACATTTTGGGGAGGGAGAAAACCCTTTTTCATTATCCAGAGACCCCAACACATGCATTTCCATTGAAATCGAAATCTCAAAAATTATTATCTGCAGCATGTACATAAGAAAGAAAAAAGTTTTGAAAGGGAGAACATGCATCTCCAATGATTTTCAGTAATAATGTGTTAGGTGCTCAGGTATTATTACATTAGTAATCAAAGCTAATTTGATTAATGCAAACAAAATATAATCCACTTAAAGTTAGCATTACTATTGTAAGAACAGTTTTGTCTCAGATTATTGTGTCATTACGAACAAAGTTATTTTCTTAAGTCATATTCCTTTCTTTTATAATTTGAGCAATTTAAATTTAAATTGAAAAATAGATCAGACAAAAGTAGTGTTGTACTTTTTGTAGAAAACAAATGGAAAGTGAAGCTTTAAACATTTTGGAAAAACGTGTTCTGGAATGAAGCATTGTTTTTGTTGCTTCCATTACAAAGTATTATTTATAAATGCAGTGCTCTCACACCTCTAATTTTTAAATTTTAGTCTACAATCTTGTTAATCCAAAAGTATATCTCAAAACCTCTATAATTCAAATAAAAACTCCTCTTCCTTTCAATATTAAATTATCGAAGTTTGACACCATAATTGGAAATAAAAAACAATTGTTTCCAATTTGGTATTAAACAAGTATGTACGTCATTCTTTTTAAACGTTTCAAAATATAAAAGTATCAATAAAGAACAACTTCATCAACAATTTATGATGTGATTGCATTCACGGTTATCTACCCTTTGAAATGAGATGATTTCAACTGAAAAAATTTATGAAAATAAGTTGTTAGTTTTTTAAGGTTTTATCTGCCTTCTGCTACAAGGAGCAGATAACATACTGATGTTGCAATCTGTGGACAAATAGCGACTTTAAAAATCACTACAGTAGGTGGAGAGATGTTAGAAGTTGAGAGACATTGACATCAATTTACTCGAAACAAATGAAATGTAAGTTAGAATAGAACCTTGTCGTTCCAAAGGGTTAATATAATAATGCCGAAACAAAAGCACACATTTTAATGTAAGAAAAAAGAACAACAAAACAATTCCAATCCAAACATTATATATGAGTAAAATAAATGAAATGTTTAACAAACTTAAAAACACAGTCTACCATTCACAACATTCTGCAAAAGTAAAAGCTAGCTCATTGTACATCTCACCAAAGTACACATTTAAAAATGATAAAACATCCTTCAAGACAAGTCCTGAATTCATTATATAGAGACACAAGCATTTGACAAATAATTAAAATTTCAATAACTTTTCCATTTTGTCTCAACTGGGAACTTCCATGTTGAAATATAAAGTTCTTACAGATAAACATAGTAAGATAGATATACATAAATACATACATACATAAATAGCACTGCAAAAAGAAACTTTTAAAAGATGGCAGAAACAAATAGAAAGGTGCACAACACATACACATATTGAACAACACAAGTTATATTACAGATCTTACCTGTAGACACAATGGCGGACACAGTGCTAGGAGGTAAAGTGGTGGTTTTGGCAGCACTAGGCAGTTCAGGCAGAGGCTTGCCAGGCAAGCTGGGCGGCAGTTCAAGCAACATGGACAGTGTGGGAGCGCCTGTTGAAGGACAAAATATCAGGTTTCAAGCAGGAAGGTATTGGAAGTTTTGCGAAAGGAAATGAGAACCATGCGATTTCATAAGATGGCTTTGAAACTTTTTTTACACAAAAACTTTACTGATGCGTGAAAATTGAGCATTCATTATATTCACAATTGCACAAAGTGAAAAAGTGGTAGTTTGTAATTTTAAAAAAAAATTCCATGACACTATAGATTCTAGTTTTTAGTCCAAATCTGTATTAAAATTAGTGAGGCCTAAAGCCTTTAAAATAGCAAAATATACACAGCATATAATCTTCACACAATATTTTGGGAATTGATTTTCTACAATCTAATTTTAAATTATTTCTTTCGTCTAATAAATGTGTCTAAAATATTTTCAAAAACTATTTTTAAGATGAAATTTGATCTTATTATGATGGAATATGTTTTTTATATATAATATATCTTATTTAGAACATTAATCACATTACAGTTATAGTAATTACAATAACGGTTAGTAATGAACATAATAATTGATCCACAAATTATTGCGCTTTTAGAACACAATTAGCCAAGCCTATAAACAGACATTTCAAATTTAAATGAGATTTAACAACTTCAAAAATTGTTAATATATACAAGAAAGAAAATAGTGCTAAATGGCATAAATTGGGAGATGGGTGGATTGAGAAAACATAAAAAGCAAATAACAAAACCAAGAAAACAGAAAAGCACACAAAATAAAATTCATATTACTCATGTGTACACACAATCACACATCAGCACACGCAAACATGGCATGCAGACATACTAATTAAGTAAAAACAAGAGAGTCAATTTCTTCACTTTTTCTTGAAAATTGATTTCATTATTACTTTTTTTTTACAAATTTCAATGAAATGGGGAGAAAGTCTGGTGCACAACACTATTTGTGCACATGATTCTTGCTTTTGCCCTTACAAGAAAGCAAATTTTAATTAAAAAATTTTGAGTTGAAATTTGGGGAATTAAAAAAATATCAAGAAGGAAATGAGTTGTAACCCTCATAATGATGTATCCGCTACTCACAACTGAACAGATGTTAAACATATTTCCAAGAGTTCACAATGGCCTTTAAAATGGACAAACACAATTTTAAGACACATTATTTTTTGTTGGAAACCATCTTCCGAATATCAGTTTTCATTTAACACTAAAATCTTTGTGAGAATATAATACCCTTCCCTATACTAAATAATAATATGGTAAGTAAGAAAGAAAAGATGTGATGCTTTATTTAAAGGTTCTCGCTAATGAAATGGAATTATTTCTCACCTGCTGCAGGAGATGGATTGTGTGGAGGAGGCTGGTGATGAGGTTGTTCAGAACTGATAGCGCTGGACACCAAATTCTTGAGACTTGATGACACTGTGGTAGGTGGAGCAACAGTAACCATGTTTCCTGTACCAGGCACTCCAGGTGCTGAGCTCAAAAGACTAGTAATAGTGGGTGAAGCCCCACGATGTGATGTAATGGCTGAATGTAAAATTGAAGATCCCTAAAGGGAATGCAAAATCGAAGACCCTTTACTTCAAAATTCAAATTCCTTAGTATACCAAAAGCAGAGGTAGAAACACAAACACCATTAATCCTTCAGTGGTCTGGCGGAGTTCGTCCAAACAGAAATTATTACCACACCATATTTACTCGAATAAAAGACAAGGTTCTTTTTCCTAAATTTCTTTTCCAAAAATTAGTTTCATCTTATATTTACAGATTAAGCCCAGTTAGTGGGATCCATGTTTTTATATTGCCCTTCCAGGTCAAGAAACTGAAACACTGAAGTAACAAAAAGCTGCAAATATGATAAATACCATGAGCATCTGAAATATCTAATTACATTTGTGGATATATTTTTGGCATCCACTGCAGTTTTGACAGGCGATTACGACCAATACTTTTGTATGGGCATGTAAGGACAAAATCTCAAACAAATAGCTTTATTATAAGTAAAATTTAATATTAAAAAAATGTTAAGGTTTTCTTACATCAATGTGCTGGCTGAGACTACACACGCAAGTACAAATCTGCATTTAGTAAGAATTCAAAAGGAAATTAATACAAGAACACAGTTTAAATTTGACCAGAGACAGAATTAAAAAGCAAAATATTTCTAACATTGGAAATTGAGCTCTCACCTATGCAAAGGAGGGAACATTACTCAAAGGTGAATTTCGGATTCACTCATGGACGAATTTCCAGTTCACAACTCGAACACGCAAATGTTCAATGACGGGAAATTTAAAAGTTAATGGTTGTCAAAGAAGTCGATAGTAACTGTGTGAAAGGAAGAAAATCTGATGACGCAGAATGTTCGTAGATGTCATCACATTAAACCTAAAAACATAAATTCAATGCACAAAACTTTCAGGGAGCTGCAGAAAAGGCAGACTCAAGTAGCAGGGGAAAAGGATAGAATCTATGATGTGAGAAGATGATTGTAGTAACAAAAATGATGATCATGATTTTATGCCACATTAAAAAAGTGATAGTCCAGACAAAAAGATTAACCTTATCAACAAGACAGTTCAAAAGTCAGTAAGACAATAAACAAGTTGATTTTGATTGAATAGTACAATTTCGTTAAAAATGAAAAAGATTTTCAGAAAGCCTCTCCAAAATTAGAGAGTTGTCTTATAGTTGGGTAAATATGGTACTTTGACAATATTTTGAAGGATGGCATTATTTAAAACTTCCAGTTCTAAGTCCCTTTCAAAAAACATTTAAGAGTCAAATTCTGTGCATATTTCAGTTTTCTTTGAACTTCTGTGAGTCAACCTTCAAATTCAGTTTGTGTGCAGTTGTTTTTTTTTTTCTCTCCCTCAATCGTTCCACAAATCCTTTTGTTAAGACTTTTTCGATTTGGCAGTCTTGATAGCGAGGTAAATTACAACAGATTTATTTACAATTATTCAAGTGCTTGGAATTGTTCATGCACTCAATTTGTTGTCTCAAGTTTCAATTTCAATTCCACAGTACTATTCTCATACCATCACATCCTTCACACTAGAGCGTTTTTTATAATCCTATATCTAACAAAATGTATAGGAACAAATCTAGTTTATTTAAAATTATTGAGTTAATTAACAATTTTTTTAGCTCATTGTGATTCAAATTTAGAGTTATCAGTTGACTCCCTAAACTCCCTTGATGGGAAGAGTATAAATTCTGTTAACACATGCTTTTGAAATTTAATTGTAATTCAGATATTCCTTTAATAGAGTAACCTGCTTGACTTTATTACATCAAAATAAAATAAAATAAAATAAATAAAATATGACTAAAATTTAATATATTCTTCTTTTGTTGTTTCAAAAGTTTTCAAACAATCAGCAGAGTATATTTGAAATTAAAGAGAATATTGTCTACAAATAGAAAGGATACTGTCATCTAATTCTCTGCATTTACACACAAGTGTTTGTTTGTCTTCCATTCAAACGCACTTCATGATTTATTCTTTAAGAGAAAGGTAATGGGCCCTCGATGTGTTGCCACTTACCAATAACCAGTTTTATAACAAAAATTCTAAGTTTTATGTTATTTAAAATTAGAAGAATGAACACTAATCGGACATCATTTGTTCATGTCATCTATTTTGTAGAGTTGCAATTGATCCATTAAACACTGATTTTCATCTAGGGCAAGCAAACATGTTAGTGTAAGATTATTGTTATATTTTCACATAACATTCAACCCTGTGTTTACTGTGAATTGTGATTGTATTGTTTCAGGATTTGTAAACATTTCTCATTTCATTAGTTTCACAAAATAAATACTGAACGACATAAATTTAATTCATTAATAAGTATGTTTGAGGTTTTCAATTTCTCATAAAGGGCCCACTCACAACTACTTTAATTGCAACTCTTCCTTTTGTGCAATGTTTTCGCAAGGGTTCAGCTAGTAATTCACAACGTTCTCACTTACATATTAATAATTCACATGTAATTTGGACACAATACCTATGACTATTTTGTCTTTTGTCTATTTGTAAGAATATTTAACTTTTTCAAAAAAGTAATTGAAATTTATCCAGTTTTTTAATACACTTTTCTTTTCACATTATATAATTAATCTAATGATATGGAAGCCTTTTCCTTATATGTATACGTCTTTCATTCATAAATTATTACTTGTGGATAGATTTTCATGTAAAAGAGAAATAAATAAAAATCTAGATCATTACATTTGAAACATTAGAAAAGTTTGAAGGAAATTGTTGTATCAAACACTAATATATTGCAGATTTCAACTTTACTATTTCAAATTCCTACCAAAATTCCTAGCTTTCAGAGGGAATCATCATCTATAAATTATGTACCGCTAAAGAGGGAGAAAGGGGGTTTGAGGCAATGTTACGGTGTGGTACATGGGAGTTGAGAGTATTAATTTAGTGATATGTAACATTGATTTATTTTAATTTTTCAACATTAGGTGAAACAACTCTATTTTTCTGTCTTACACCAAAACATTAAAATATTAATTAACTACTTTTTAAAAAACATAAATTAAAATTGTTATGTGCAATTTATTACAATAAACGGAAGTCTTTTTTAATAAGTTTTTATTGAATCTGCAAGATTACAAAGAAAATATTCAAAATTAATCTATAATATATTCTAGAATCCAATTAAATTGGCGCAATAGATTGTTGCTCATGTGTAATCCATGATGATGAGTGCACGGTTGTAAGGAATTTTCACTTCTGTGCATCCTTCCTTCACACACTTGTTCCAGATCTCATTGTTAGATGTAGTCAGCTAATTCTGACTTCAATTAACATAAATTGTAAAATATAACACAAATGAAATTAATACAAATTGTTTTCCAATGATTTTTTTTTTTTTTGCTCGTAAATGGGGGCAGGTGGTGTTTTCTCAAGCATTATGTAATTATTTCAGATGGTTCAAGTGTACGTTATAGATGCTACAATGCGGGGAGAGGGTATTCAAAATACTCCAAATTTGTGATATGTAATGGCCTCAGGAAAAATAATTTCAAATTTATGAACTTCAAACTTTTAAATCAATGAATTCAAATTTTGTCTTTATTGCAAGAATATTCAACTTTTTCAAAATATAACTGAAATTCATCCTGTTTTTGTGTAGTTTATCCTGTTGGACAGTGAAACTTCACTTATACATTTTTCAGAGGACTGAAGGGAAAAAATATATAAGTGAGAAAAACCCATAACTGACATTGATTACTACGAGCAAAATAAAGACTCAATATTTTAACACCACTGTTTTCTCAATCCTTTAGCAATATCTACCCTTTTATTGCCACTTTCCCTATCGACTTTTTAAAATTTTATTTTATATGATAATTGACGAGGGGCCTATTCCTACCAGTCTTAGTAATTCAATATTGCAGACACAAAACTAGATAGAAGATGAATTATCTCTGATTTAAACATAGCGCTTCAGAGCCACAAATTGCAACGTTGGCCAGCTTGGAAAAAATATTGTCGTTGATGGTCATCATCGAAGATGTCTCACAAGGTGGAGGTAGCGGACACGCACTGAGGACCTGACTAATGACCTTATGTGACTTTCATGGCAGAAACGAAGGCTGTGACCTGCATGGGCTAAAACTGGCAACAGCAACCTGCGGCTGGTTGCTTCCATTTCAAGATTGATATTACTTGAGATTCCAAGGGTCAAAATCCCTGTGTTCTACGTGGGCGACAGGAAGAGTACGACTACCACAACCTGGTGACACCCACTGCACCACGGGGAAAAGTGATTTTTTCATTAGCTGCTTGGCACTTCTGGAAGGATCTCGTACGATAATTATGACAAGTCGCCTCACAGGCTGCGCGATAAGTCCCTACGCGGGAGCGCTCTGAAGTGTGGCGACTCTATTAACATACAAGTTTCTGGCCCTCGGCACAGATTTCCCCATGTCTCACCGGGATCATTTGAACGTTCTACGGTTTTAAAGGGACTTTTATTATGAATGTATAAGTGTGAAAAACACATAAACATAAAACATATAACTGAAAAAATTTAGCATGTGTATTATAGGAATTTTATTAGGTACCTACCAACAAAAACGTATAAACGTGAAAAACATGCAAACAGAGATTCATTATATTCATTTGTAAACATATGTACAAGAAATTTAGATCCTGCAATTGTACCAGATCTTATTAATAATTGATTTATCTCAGAATAACAAAATTTCATTCCAACAAAATAATTTTTGGGGTCCTCACAATTTTATTATGGTATTGTAATGTATATTGAAATTTTATCTTTACTGGCACTCTTGCTGATTTATGGTCAAATTAGTTTCAGTCTTATCAGACTCGCTGTCTCGGCCAGTTAGTTTTGGTTAAGAATAAGAGAAGCTGATCTGCTTGTTGGTATGCCGTTGTGTACCTGCATGCAAATAAGATGAGGGATCTGCCCTGCTCACATAAAAGGACAAAATTTACTCTATGTACCTGAGAAGCGGGTGCTGGCGAGGGACTTTTAAGAAGACTGGTAAGTAATGGTGAAGTTGGAGTTTGAGAAGGTTCGGGTTCAACTGTAGCTTCTTGAACAGTTTCTTCACCAATTACCTAAAATTTAAAAAAAAATACAAATTAGAAAAGGTTAAATAACAAAACTATGTTTGAATTCCACAACCAACTTACATCAACATTAAGAGGTTCACTTAGTGGGCTATCTAAAGCACTCTCTGCCTCACTGCTTGGTTCAGATTGACTACTATTACGCCGATGTATTTTGGGATGATGCTTCCTTCTATGAGGTGATGCTGGAGCAACTGAAAATTATCATAGATAGTGAAGATCAAAAGAAAACATTCTTTGAGAGAAAAATTACAAAAGCAAAATAAAGAGAAACAAACTATATGGTTTTCAGGCCATCACAACTGAACTGATGACTTCAAAAACAACATTAATTTGATTCCAGATAAATTAAAAACACAACAAGAGTTACAAGTAGTTTTGATGATGGAATACTTACTACTCAAGTTCAACACAAACCATTTTTATGAAGGAAGATGAATTTAACATTTTTTTAACATTAGGATCAAGCCTATCAAAATTGCACCTTCAACTATCTCCTAAGTTCCATTACTACCACAACTATGCAATGACTCAATTTAAATGTTCAACTGTAATGTGGCTGAACTGCACTTCACCACTTACTTTAAAATTAAGATATTTTTGTGTATAATTTGTAGATATTGTATATACTTGTAGTTTTATAGTTATAACAGGTGAGCTTTCATTGAATTGGGTACAGTATAAATTTATTTATTATTTTTGTAATTTTGCGAAAATAATTTTGGCTTAATGAAATATTTTTTTAATTAAACTTTCAGTTGCACCTGAGAGACAGAACAGTCTTCAAAACATCTTAAAAATATACACAAGTGAATAAAATTATTATGTAATTATGGTTATCCATAATTTAAAATAAGGGTCTAAACAACAATTACACAGAAGATGAATTTAGTAGCAATTTATCAGTATCATAAAAGGAAATTAATGTAAGAATTATGCCTTAAGTAGCTTTGCAGTAATCAATATAATTTAATGTTTATTCTTCCTATTGAAAGACTTTTCTGTTACTTAGTCACATGTGCAGCAATATAACATATATATTAAATAATCTCCTAAGTTACACTTGAGTATAAATGTTTATCGTCAGTTAGCTTCTTACAAGAATATACTCTATTAAATAATATCTAATATTTGAGGTCTAACGACACTTATGCTAATCTAGAAGGTCTACATAATAAACGTCTACACATCATTCTAGTCTACATGAAAAATGTCTAATGCAAGTATGTCTACAAGCAAAAATGTCAACGGCAATGGTGTCTACATGCAAAAATTAATATTGCAAATATGCCTACATATAAAAAGGATCTAAGTATGAAACATTGATAGACTTGTTAGTAAGAATAATTATAGATGCATGTTTCACTTGAAAAACATATTTATAAAATATATGCAGTACATGAATAGGTCAGAATTTCATTAAAATCAGTCATCAGATTCTTCTACTTCATCTGCTTGCAAGTTCAAGCGATAACTTCATCTTCTCAAGTAGGTGATTGTTTCATTTCCTTGTCTATAGTCTTCATATTGCGATACCATTATTTCACCTTGCTCCGTGTGGGCGTGACTCAATTTTTTATTCTTACGTGTCCTGCTAGAAGTTGTGTTATGAGGATCTTGTTGTTTCTCAGATGGTGTTTAATATAGTCTAGAAATTTCCTAATGCTTACATGGTGAATCACAATAAGTTTTTAAAACTTGCTATGCCCTCCTTCGATGTTATTTATGGTTCTCTCAAACCTGTTAAACACCAAGTCGTGCCCATTCCAGGTATTGCTTGTCGCCTTCCCTCTTTTAGGCACACCTTTGATGTATGTCATTTCCATAATGCTGGCTATTGCTATGACACTTATGGTTTCGTACCCTCGAAGACTACATTAAACATTCATCACTTTCGACAACATCATTAAGATATACGAAGGGCACTGAACCTCGTGTTTCACTGCTAAATTTTCGTCTTATACATTTCTGTTAGACTTTTATCTAGTAGACATTTCGCTGATAGACTTCTTAGTTAGTAGACATTTTTGTTGGAAGACATTTTAGCTGTGAATGTTTAATCACTAGATTTAATATAGAATGTAGATCACATTTTTATTAGACATTTTTTCTATTAAACGTTAATACAGTTAGACGTTTTTCCTTTAGATCTACTGACCTTGAAGCATATAAACACAGAACATTAACCCTTTGATTCCCGTAAACTGTCTTACACCTAGTAAAAATAATTTTTGAATATTTTTCACTCTAAATTGATCATATATGACTGAAAACATGAAATTTTAAAAAATACATGAATTTGTTTCACAGTTACGTATTGTATCACAGGAGATACAATGGGCGTCAATGGTCACTATAATCCTGAACAGAGGGACAACACGGTTTTTGTACATAGACAAAATTATTATACTGATGAAAACAATTAATATACTTTTTTTTAAATTAAAGGAATACTTAACATTTTGTATATTTATCAACGTCCAAGAGCTAACGTCTTCACATTTCCGACAACGCGTCCACATTGTGTCAAAAACCGGCCAATTGTCAATGCTGTCACGTCCTATGTCATTGAAAGGGCGTCCCTGGGTTACCTTTCTTTCTTCGCAGGAATAGGAGAAAACAGTGGTTGCCCAGCTTGTTTTTCTGGAGGGATAGCTTTCACATTATTGTTCATCATAGTAGGAAGAGGCCACACTTTCAATTGAGGGTAATAATCTGCATGGTCGTGTGCATAATCTGCATGGTCTTCAGATTTGCTTTGTTATTTACGTGAAAATAGCACTTTATGTCTTCAAATCTGTTACTCGAAACGTAATCTGAGACAGCTGCAAATCTTGATGCAGATTTCCATGTCATCCTGAAAGATATTTAGTAAAATGTTATGAGAAAATAAGTGATAACTGGGTTTATTTTTTTTATGCTGTTACTTGTAATGAGGTAGTTTTATCACACCCAAGATTGAGTAAAATTGCCACGTACTGCTCCCTTTCTGAGCGCTTTACTTTCAACTCAACCCCAGACAAGCTAAGAGAATATTAATTGATTTCTTCTACAAGAATGTCAAACATTTCTGATGAGAAAAAACTGATAAAAATTTCAAAGGACTACTTATGTCCTCCGATGGTAAAGGCATGAGGAAATTTGTAAGGCATGTTTTTAGTGTCAATTGTTGCTTTCTTCAAATCAAGGAAGCTCTTTTGGAGTCACCTTCGATTGGATTTGTGATTGTAGGCAAGTACATTATATTCAGTGATAGGGGTTTGTTTCATTATTTCACTGTTATAAACAGGCGCTTGAGTATCATAATAAATAATAATAAAAATTAAAATAATCATATGAATAATAAATAATGCCAATTATAGAAGACTATCTAGAAAAGTTTCTGCATTGCATTTCATGTTTACTTCAAACTTAATAAATCATCTTTGATGATCATCATCCGAATCACTGTCTTCCTAATTCTCATATGAGGAACATACGTTTGTCAAAATCAGACATCACCATCAGCGTCAAATGAGTAACCATCTGGCAACTACAAAAGTTCTGTAATATTCTCTTCTAGAAGAGCCATATTATGGAAAAACGATACTTCACACAATAATTTTGAACATTCTATCTATACCCAATGTATCTTAGAATATACACGAAAGTTTAACCTGTGTGTAAAATACTGATTCGCCAAATTTTTAATCAATAATTCAAACCGTGTATGTTATTATGTTGTTTCCTACCTCTCAAAAGTTTGCAAAAGAGAAATCACTATTACTCACAAAACAAGAAATATAAGTAATGTCTCAAAATAATTTCACACACACTCTCACATACATTTGGGGGAATTTTCGGCAAAAGTACATACCATGACGTTTGTTGTCGGGAATTGAATGCTGACTGTTCCAGTATACATGCGTAGCAGGACCAAAGTCATATCATAAAACAAAATGACCCTACTGTAAACCAACATATTGTATCTCCAGTGACATAGTGGGCATGAAAGGGTTAAGAAATATGGATGTAATCAAGTCTTTCTTTCGTTTCATTTCAAAACTGTTCATTTTTGTCTTCTTCTTCTTTTGCTGCTGCTGCTTCTTCAATGGTTGTCTGTCATTTTAGATCAAAACACCATGATCGAAATTGTGGTTACATTCATTGGCAAAGTTTTTCCAAGTCTTGAACTTTTGATTTCTTTGTTGACACCTACCCTCTAGGACATGACTACTGGATTATTATTAATATGATTACACTCTTAGATTTTTTCACATTAAATATATATAAAGATAACCAGTCAATGAAGTATTGCACAGAAACACTTTCCCTTTTTCTCTTTACTTATACTTGAAAATTATGAACTCAGGTGACAATTAATTCAGTTACTGCAAAGGGCTTTGCAGTTTCTGGTAGTGTTTTTATTTTTGCAGCATGTTTCCTGCATTTAATACAGGTACCAATAGTTGCAACCACATGTGTTTAACAATAAAATGCTCATTAATCAAGACTGCAACTTTACCAGCATGGTATGCCAAAACTGCAATGATTTGCTTTCTAACAGTCGGCATTATAGAGGTTTGGAATTCACAAGTGACTCGCAATATGCAAAGGATTCACAATTCACCTGCACTATTATGTAAACACAGTAACTCATGCACTTTTGCCAGTTACTGATTGAACTTCAGATGTTATTTTTTATTTGTGAATAGGCCCAGATATTATTATTCTACTAGAGGTAATCCTTACAAAATGACAGGTTGAAATTAAACCCTTCCAGTAATGATGGACAAAAGAAGAGAAATAAAAAATTTAAAAATTGAAAGAAAAAACAAACTTAAAAACAAAACCCATTGCGAGTTGCTTTTCCCCATGAAAATATCCCCATTGCAATTGGAAAATTAGCAACGAACATGACAATCATCATTGACCAACAATCATAACTCTTATTCTCATTAGCACTAAATGAGTTAGTTGGAATTAATTAATTCTGCTGCAGATTTTTGATGACATAGCTCAGCTATTTACTTGTAATTGACAAATATTTTTATTGCTAATTTTAGTGGACATAATCTGAATTTCTGATTCTATGAAGTATATCAATATTTGTAGCATTTTTAAATGAAGGTGGTTGCAGGTTACCTAGGGACAGTTCCAGGCTTTAATAAGAACCATGTCCCTGAGTCAACCATTACAAATTGTGTTCAACATATTCCTGAAAATTATGTTGGGTACCTGAAGTGACTTTGGTACTTTTTAACAGATAATATTCAAGAATTGTTATGTAGGTAATATTTTGATTAATTTAACTTTGCTTATCTATGATCCTTTGTCATTAGGGTTTCAATGATTTAAATCACAATTCACCAAAAAACACATTGATTTTCATCAAAAATATAATTTATTGTAAATTTTACAAAGAATGATCAAAAGTTCATCAAATAAAAGGAAAATATATTCAGAAAACTATGAAGAAAATATTAGAAAGAAGGTGAGGAATATTTTAAGTAAACCAAACTTTGTGCCAGCCAAAGTGTACATTGACATTACCCCTTGCAAACCCCAACATTAACCCTAATGATGTACATTCACATCATTTTCAAATGATGAAAAAGACGCTGTGATTTGTGATTCCTATAAACTGGATAATTATAATACTCAAAATGCATATTTATTTGGACTTTGTAACAACCAACGTTTGTAAAACAAGAGCAATATTGTTGTAAACCCAAACATTTTTATAAGATATTAATGTAATTTCTCATTATTTGCAGAAAGTTCCCTAGATATGTACAAAAAAGTATTCCAGGAAAATTTTACTGATCTATGATTTCCGAGTTATTTTATGATTATTCTAGTAAAACCCTCTCAGAACAGGATCAATGAGGAGTAACGCCTAGAGTAAATTCTACTGAGCTCTTCGATTTTTTCTCTCTTTTTCCAAATATTTAAAAATTTCACCTAATGTGAATATTTAAACTTAAATAAAAAAAAATAGATTTAAATAAAAAAATTTGATTCTTTTAATTTTTTTAAAAAATCACGATTTTTATTAATCCTAAATATCTTGCAGGAATTAGTTTCGAAGAATATTGTCCTTATGATGGTGCCTTTCTCATTTATTACCTTATAAACTGTTCAATTAAAATATTATTTCCAAGGTATCCGGTTGAAGCATGACGTTTGCCACGCCATCGTCACCCCATTTCTAGACATAAGACCAACTGGGATACCCGTTACAATTTTTTGAATAAAAGGTCATCATAGTGGAGCGAAACCGGGAAAGCGGCTGAAGAGGACTCCTAACATCCTCTAACCCTAAGCAGGTTAAACCTGCAGAACTGAAAGTGCAAGGGTTAAATAATAAAAAATACTTATTCCCTTTCAGATAAATTTTGACATTCAAAAGATCTACAAGACATAATCACATATATCCTGTGACAATTATCATTTTACATTCATAATTATTCTGAATATCTTAACATCTGATAAATGTTTCTAACGCAACGATTCTTTTCTGTGTGTATTATACTTCCAAGCTACACATTTATATTGAAGAAATTTCAAACATTAATCTCACATTACCAAAAAGACAAACTGATGAGATGGAATTCACAAATTCAATTCTTCTGAAGTAGTTTCCATGAATCATATAAAATAAAGCACAACTTGTGCACAGGAAGTCTCCACATTATACTACAAAATGTCATTCCAACAGTACAAAGTAGCTCAGTGATTTCAAAGTGACCTGGTCAATTCTTTTTGTTGTTGTTGTTGTTGCTACCCAAAAATTTTGTTTGGTAACATACCCTTACACCATTCCCAATAATATGCAAAAAAATTCTATTTTGCTCGAATTGTTGAAATATAACGATACATTCTAAGGGATGTAAGATATTATGTTAGAGAAAATATCTGTAGCATGTCATCAATACATAAGTTCACTGCATGCGAGTTACTTTTAACTTCAAAAGTGGGAAGAGATTGTACTCAAAATATATCTTTCTTAAAAAATCAATGTTGAGTTGCATACAAAGATTTTTGCAATTTGGCAGATACATTAGTGTACAAATAAATGAGTATTCTTTTAAATTAATAAGTGTCAGCCTAATGTAAAAAGATACATTTTAAAAATTTTAATCTATTTTCAATACTTCAATAAAATGTTTATAAAAATTATATTCACATCACATAAAAATACATCTTCCTAGTTTAAGCTACCCTCAAAATCCAACTGAAGTCTATGCTACAACACTGGAAGTGCATGTATCATGACACATATTACTGACAAACATTAAACCTGCTAAGCAGGATTGGTAAACATGAAAAATAATTTCAAAATTAACAGTGGGACTTCAAAATATGATTGTGCTGTATGAATGCAAAGAGATTCTACTTGATTCTCTATTTCACTATTTCTTGTCATTTTATCAAAAAAACAGAGATCCAAGTGATAGAGACAGAAATAGGTTAGTATGGGTCTGATAGTTTCTACAATGGTAATTAGGGTTTCAGCATGGGATGTTTAATGCAAGACAAAGCCTCAATATCCCGAGCAATGATTTCCTAAGGTGGCAATACCATAATGTTTAACTTTGAAGTGATATTCTAATTTACGGGCATCATTTTCCCACACCAGAAAAGAAGAAAAAAGAAGTGGAAGGAAAAATAAAAACATAAAACAAACCTGGTGGTTTCCACGCTCTTTCCAATTCAACTTTCTTTTCTTCTCGCTCCTTTAACCAACGCTCATGGGCTTCAGCTTTTCTCTCCTTCTGACGTTTCTCCCTGATCAAAACAAAAAATGCAACCCATTATTATTTAGATTTTACATTTAATAATATTCATGTCAAAACACAATTATAAAAAACATACTCTTCAATTTCTTGGCACATTTCAGAAAGCTTGTCATCAGCATTACCAGATTTCACAAGCATAACTTCTTCCTTTAACTTTGCATACGTTTGTCTTCTTTCATTCAACAAACGTTTGAGTTCTTCAATGCGTTCTACAACATGAAATACAATAAAAAAAATTAATGTTTCAATATATACTACATAAAGAAACACAATGGATAATAAAAATCCAATTCCTCAGGAACTTTGACCGTTCGAATGCAACCACATTCACATCGTTTTCTCACTTTTTAAAGAATCTTCACCTCAATTCTCTCTCGCATGCAATTCTTTCCTCAATGTACAATTGGTCTACTCCCATGCCATTCTCTGTTTCACAGGCAAAAGCATAGAAATGCAATTTTAAGACTGCATTTTCCCACAAGAAACCAGGAAGACACAGAACGCAAATGTCAGAATTTCCTCTGAACACACTACAGAAATACTTAACATAATGCATAAAACATACAAATAAAGTGAAACAATATTTTGGGCTTTATCAGTAATAGGATTATGAATTTATAGGTCAAATGCATGTATAATTTTCTAATTTTCTAAACAAAGAAATTAATTCCCCACTTTGCCATTTAATGTTATTTCATTATTTCACAGTACCATGCCCACCTTTTCTTACACAATTCTCAAAGATTTTAAATATTTCTTTCAACATTACTGAGTAGAAATTAGTACATGTTATGGTAAGTCTCAGTTGAAAACCATGAAGATTCAACACTAATTCTAGATGACAGTTAATTGCAGTTAAATCATGTTAGAAAACACTCTGTATGTGCAAATATAGATGCCAGTAGCTCTGTGGCTTGTTGTGAGCAAATCCAAGCATTTTCTTGACAAGACCCTAACTTTGGGGTCATAGGCTATTTACCTACTTGTCATTTCTGTATCATCAATCTTCCACTCCCCATTCCCACTAACACAAATAAATCACAACATAATACCAACATACACTGCTAATGCACCACTGGGGTACCAGAAGATAATAAGGCTTGGTTGATAAATTTATTAGGAGTGAAATGTGGGCCATGGTACCCGGTGAGGTCCCACCAGCCATTTGAGGAAGTGAATGCTTCTTGGAGGAGGTGATGACCCAACTGGAAGCTGGGGGCTGCTACTACTACTACTACGCTTGGCAGAGCTACAAATCAGAGAGCTCCTGTTTATACCACTGGGACCTGGGAAGAATATGCTTTTAAAAAGTCACCACCTTCAACAATAAAGCACTAAACTTACTAAGTTGCATCACCGCAGAGTGAGGCCAATGTCTTAACAACAAAAGACAACAAGTTTAAACTTGGCAACCCAATAAATATATTATTTTTTATAATAGAAACGTACAGCATTTCAATATTGATAAAGAAAACGTAAGTTTTATGTTGCAGACAGCACATGTATTAAAGGAAGTTTGATTGCTCCTCTGAACTGTAAAGAAATGGTCCAACAATTCACTCACAGGCACACCCACACAACACTCAAAAGAAAATATAATTTTTATTCAAGAATAAAAGTGAATTATTTTTTACTTAAAGCCATATGCATACCCTGGGTAAGTCTTCTAACAATGCTTTCACTAGGTGTCTCCACACTTGAGTCACCCTTATCTGTCCGTTTCTTCCTCTTTGGAGTTTCTACATTTTCCAACAAATTTGAATACTGTACAGCACAACTCTTCTGAGAAAACCAGTCAGGAGGACGTCCAGGGTCTCCAAACGCTTTTAAAGATCGGCTCACTGACATCCTAGGGAAGAAAAAAAATTGAACGAGAGGAATATTATGAAAATATATATTTTGCCTATTTAATGACATACCAATTTTGATCGCCACTTCGCAGGACAGACGAAGCTAAACATAGCTGCTCCCTGATAGACCAAGTGTCTATCTGAGCCCTTTTAAGCTTCAACCCTGGAGACAAAGAAACATTACATCCTTGACAATGTCTACAATAGTTTGAAATACGTCATTAGATGAAAAATAGTTACGATAATCAGATAAATTTTCAAATAGATTCATTCTCCAATAGAACTGTCAATGAAATAAAATGAAATTGCAGTGTTAGCATACTTACTTTCCTGAACTGAAGTCATGTTCTTCAATTGGCCTCAATCAGATTGCACTTCTTCTTCTTTTCTATTTCACTGACACTTTGTTTCAAATGACATCGTCAGGGAAGTCGAGATTCGACGATATAACCTATAATGAATTGATCGAAATCATTACCATCACTTATTTGACATAACAGCTTAAATTCCTGTATTGTTAGAGAAATCAAAAGAAATCTACTACAACGACCAATATTAACTCATATTCGCAGAAAACTAAACAAATTTATACATGTGTAAACAAATCCCAAACAAACAAAATTTACACTCAGACTCAGCGCTCACCTTACGCAACCTTACGCTAGTCAAGGATAATCAAAGAAATCAGACGAACAGGCAGAGCAAGGAGAATCACTGCAGGATCACAGAGAAAACAAATCATCAGAGTACACTAGAATTTAAATAGCCATGCACATGACGTTTATCCACCGCTCAAGATTTCATCCAATCGAAAGCATGAATGTCAGTGACAGTTTAGTGACATATTACCTCTCGATTGGATGAAATCGCAATACATGATTTACGTCAAGTGCACAACAAAACAAATCGAACTATAAATAATGACTGATTTCACTGCAAGGCATCGTTCATCAGTTCGCTCAAAGAGCACTTAAAAATAAGTGTGCAAACATTTGAATAAATAATTATATTTATAGAGCACTTGAATTTCTGCTTTGGGCCTTACCATAAGGTGGAAGTTCAATAAACAAATTGAAATTTCGTAAACTAGGGCTATCGCGCTACGTTCAAATAGACGGAATTCGAACAATTAGAGATGTCCAGAATGACTTTGACACAGTTTGGCGGAAAAGCGTTGGACGACAAGCCCCGATGTGCACGTAGGTATTTCCTAGAGGTTTAGTAAGATTTTGGCTGTATTACGCGGTTACCGAAGTTTGCGTTTCTTGTCTCGTTTGTTATTTACAAATATATTTGCTTCCTTTTGGTTTGTTTAAATACTGGCAGCGCATCTCGTCACAAATTTTATTTAAAGAATCTCTGTTCTATCAGATATATTTCAAAAATACTACATTTTACTTTCTCGCTACCGCTTACGCAGGAGAGAGAAAGTTATGTAATGCTGAGGGGAAAAGCTGCGAATTTTCGACAGAAAAACTTATTGTCGGGCCCGACAATAAGCTGGTCTGACTGTCTTTTGCTGGTCTGACAATCTCGATATTACTCCTCCTGCTCAGAGGTGTGCAAGAGAGAGAGAGACACAGAGGAGAGAGAGAGAAAAAGAGAGAAGAGAAGAGAGGAATGATAGAAGCAGAACGTCTGCCAGGTTCCGAGTTATGCATAAGATGTGTACAGTTAATGGCACTTAGTTTCGTAGCATCCAATAGCAAATCAATCCATTATAAGATGATGATATATTGGATTGCATTTAGTCTGGAATGTTGATTTATATTTGAAATTGCTATTTTCTTAAAATGTTTTTCCATCGTATAAAACCGAACTTCCTTTACATATAGCACTTTACCTGAGTTCGAATGTTATACACACACACACACACACACACACGCACACACGGCCACACCACACGCACCACACGCGCACACGCGCACACGCGCAGCACGCACACACGCACGGCCACACACACACACACACACACACACACACACACACCCATTACGAAAGAGAAAGGGGCCCCGGTGGACAATGGACCAGTGGCAACGACGATCGGAGCAATCATCACTGGGCGATGACACTTTCGGGTCTTCCCCCGACATCCATGACGTGATCCAAAGGGAACATGGAGAATTAGATTTTATCTAAACTCAGCATGCTGACGGGGCATGGATGTTATCGAGGAGTATAGCCTCAGATCGGTGGACACGATGCTCTCATGCCCAAGGTGTTTCCGGTGATTGAAGATGTAGAACACGCTGTTCTTTCATTGTCCACGCTTCGCATGGGAAAGGGAAGAACTTCACAGACTCTCCAGAGGAAGTGACCCCTGAGACCAATCGTCACTTTAGGATGCGCTGACACAAGGAGACATTGGGCAGCTGCGCGTAGACCACCTATGCGCAAAGTCCTGGAGGTACGCTCCGCTCGAGGAGCAGTTACGAAGAAGATCCCGTTATATTTTCGGTGACGTGCGAAAAGACATTCCTTTCTTTCGCGATTTGCCAATGCCTGACGGCTGGTTCCGCGGAGAATTAGAGGAAGGGAGGGGGTTTTTAGTGGGTAGGCATTACCTAGCTATGAATCCCACACGCGCGGGGTTGCGGGCCCCGCTGTGTCTTTAGAAGATTTTCCCCTGCCCACGTAAAAAACACACACACACACACATATATATATATATATAATTTGTAAATTTTATTATAGACAATTGAATATTAATATATTCTCATTAAATATCTATTTTAATGTGGATTATAAGAGGCAAAGTTTTGCGGCCCTGTTGTGACCACGTGAGGCAGAAAAAAACTAAAAATACATGTAACTGCAAATGATAGACTTAAAATGAATTTTAAAAAATTAACTAGCGTACCCGTGCGAGAACTCTCACATGCTAATCCCCTTCCTTTCCCCATCCTTTCCATTAAGAAGGAAAGTTGTTAATGAAACGTGTTTATTTGTTTCAAAAATTATAAAAATGACTTCGTACTCACAGAATATCAAACAAAATAATAACGCGATTGACGTTTGAAACGTTGACGTTTGACGATTGACGTTTGATTTTCAATAAAGATTTATTCAGTATTATACAGATATTTTCTTTGAACAATTCACACTTCCTTAAAAAACATTTGAAGTAATTAATCAATCTTTCTTGACAGTTGGCTTTTCGCTTTCCTTGATAGTCACAAAAATATTAGAAAATATTTTTACTCTTGAGAAAGTCAAGTAACGTTTTCCATGCGAACATCGGGCTAGTTTAACCCTACTCTTTGCAATATTATTTAACTTTCCTGGATTTGTTACTAGGAAAAGAGGGGAATTTAGAGTGGCAGGGCACAAGCTTGCTGAGATGCAAAAACTGAAACATTATTTGTATAATAAAGAGTATTGGATTATTTTCTGCGTTCTTATGTACCTCAAGAAAAACAATGCCAAGCCAAAAAAATAATAAAACAAATATTTTAACTTTTGAGTAATTACACCATTTGTTACCATTAGAAACTATTCATTAGGCTTGGACTTTACTTCGTTGCATAGGAATGTTGCTCAAATGATGTTTACGTATTGAATATCTTAGCGTACTGACCCCTTAAGTTTAATATCAAACGGTGTATTATTTATATGAGTTTACAGTTGGACTTCCAAATACCGCCAACATTTAAATCGTGCGTCTGGATCGTGACCGTTGGCAGAAGTCGAATGACGCGCTATTTTTTCTATAATTTTAAATTTGGCTGCTTTTTTAAATTAATTCACGTAGTATTGTAGGCCGGCGCGTTTTAATTTTTGTTGTTCATTTATTTCAAGCTATTTCAGTTTAGTTAATTCAAAAAGTGTTTGTTCTTCTTTTATTTTTTGATTTAAGGACGCATTAACGAGGTCATTAGCGACCATTATTGCGTGGAACGGTATGGTAACTATGAGGTTGATCCGATGTGACGATGAGGGGGGGGGTGAAAGGACGAACACAATACAACCACGCCCGAGGCGGGACTCGAACCAGCGATCCTTCGGTCTGAGATTGCTATGGCACTACTGCCGGACCGCTTTTTGTACTTTGTGTTGGGCCATATCACACGTTTTTTTCCTTAATACCGTCGTGTACCCGTGCGAGAACTCTCGCAGGTTAAACCTCTCACTCTTCTCTATCCTTCTATTTCCATTCTAAGAGGGAAAGTTGTTAATGAAACGTATTTATTTGTTTAAAAATGTATAAAGGTAACTTCCATTGAACTAACATAACATCTAATACAAATATAAACCCTCCACGATTAGATACACAGAACTTGTTGACCTCGGTAAAACGTTAAATGAAGGTATTCACCACACACATAAGAAATAATCATCGGTATCAAGCAACTTTTAATAATACCTCTAGTTGCTGCTGTGAGAGAGAATTTTGAATTAATAATTATGGAAATAAACCTCGTCAGTAGGCGCAAACCACGGTATACGCAGAAAGATTAAAAGTATAAGAATAAGAATCTAAGCCTTCTAAGTGTGATACAAAGGTGGCCACCATCTGTGAAATACAGGTGGCATTGGTAGTATCGATAAGTGCGGAAACAGAAAAAAATTGATAGTATGTTCGAGAATACCCTATCCTGTAAATTATGGTTTGAGAAACGTTTCTTTAATGCTGTTGGCTTCGAAATTTTTAGTTTTTTAAGGTCCCCGGAACATTTCGTTTAGGAGTCACAGCAGAGTGAGTGTTGCGGGTTGCATTTGGCATAACTATATAGATGCGTTTTCTAAGTTCTCTTCATTCATATTTTTTAAGTCAAACTGTAATTCTTCCCGTCTCCGTGGAATTTTCTTTAGAGTTAGATGTTTAGCGACCTCATTTATAAAGATCGTTTGCGTATGAGAGACTCAAAAAGTATGTATATTACTGAAATAATAGAAAAGACTATTTAAATACAGAATATTAAAACAAGAGGATGCCACAATTAATAACATTAAAACATTAGCAAAAGTGCAAAAAAATAGAAATTGTAAATTAGAATTTCCAGCGCTTCGTTTGACGGGTGATAAAAAATAATTTAAAACTTACATATATATAATTTGGAATGACAAATAGTGTTAACTTAACAACTGTGCGTCCGGCAGTCTATCCGTCTGTGAGCAACACAATACCATAACTATTTATAGTATATTTTCCAAAATAATCCCTGGTAGATCAGATTCGCCTCAAAGCTCTGCTATTTTCGAAAACATTCTTCAAATTTTACACGAACCTCCTGGGACATTTTTAACATTTTTCTCATAAACGGATCCAATTTTTTCTTTCTTTCTCTTATGAATGTAAGACGAGAAAGTATCACCGGAAAAAAAGAATCGAAACAGCGAATTTTCGGGAGAAAAACTCTTACTGCCGGGCCCTGTTAAGGAAAAAGGGGATATATCATGCTCCTACACATAATAAATTGCTTCCTCTAACAAATAGTGAAGCCAGAAATCATGTTTTGTAGGTCCCAAATTGCGAAAAATCGATTGACAGCAAAACGTTAGTCTGTCTATTCGTCCGTGATCAATGCCAGCGCTTAAGCCTTTCAGCCGATTTTCTCCAAAATCGATTTCCCCTGACGATTTGAACGCATTTGAAAGTATCAAAATGATATTTTGATTGTTGAAGGTACATTACATAAAGCCTCAAATGAAAGCCACATAAACCTCAATCTGCACGCCTTTGGAAGTATCAAAAGATATTTGATTTGTTGACGGTACATTACATAAAGCCTCAAATTAAGCCACATCAAGCCTCAATCTGCACGCCTTTGGGAAGTATCAAAAAGGATAGTTTGATTGTTACGGTACATTACATAAAAGCTCGAATGAAGCCACGTAAACCCTCCAATCTGCACGCCTTTGACAGTATTCAAAAGGATATTTTGATTGTGAACGTACATTACATAAAAAGCCTCAATTAAGCCACATAAAGCCTCCATCTGCCACGCCTTTGGGAAGTATCAAAAGGATAGTTGATTGTTGAAGGTACATACATAAAGCCTCAAATAAGATCCATAACCTCAAATCTGAACGCCTTTGGAAGTATCAAAAGAATATTGTAAGTTGTTTGACGGTACATTACATTAAAAGCCTCAAATAAGAAGCCACAAAAGCCTCAATCTGCACGCCTTTGAAGTTATCAAAAGAATATTTGATTGTTGACGGACATTACATAAAGCCTCGAATGAAGCACATAAAGCCTCAATCTGCACGCCATTGGAAGTATCAAAAGGATAGTTTGATTGTTGAAGGTACATTACATAAAGCCTCAAATGAAGCCACATAAAGCCTCAATCTGCACGCCTTTGGAAGTATCAAAAGGATAGTTTGATTGTTGAGGTACATTACATAAAGCCTCAAATAAGCCCATAAAGCCTCAATCTGCACGCCTTTGGAAGTATCAAAAGGATAGTTTGATTTTGAAGGTACATTACATAAAGCCTCAAATGAAGCCACATAAAGACTCAATCTGCACGGCCTTTGGAAGTATCAAAAAGGATAGTTTGATTGTTGAAGGTACATTACAAAAAGCCTCAAATGAGCCACATAAAGCCTCAATCTGCACGCCTTTGGAAGTATCAAAAGGATAGTTTGATTGTTGACGGTAACATTACATAAAGCCTCAAATGAAGCCCACATAAAGCCTCAATCTGCACGCACTTTTGAAGTATCAAAAGGAAGTTTGATGTGGAAGGTACATTACATAAAGCATCAAATGAAGCCACATAAAGCCTCAATCTGCACGCCTTGGAAGTATCAAAAGATAGTTTGATTGTTGACGGTACATTACATTAAAGCCTCAATTAAGCCACATAAAGCCTCAATCTGCACGCCTTTGAAGGTATCAAAAGAATATTTTGATTGTTGACGGTACATTACATAAAAGCCTTCAAATGAAGCCACATAAAACCTCAATCTGAACGCCTTTGAAGTATCAAAAGAATATTTTGATTTGTGACGGTACATTACATAAAGCCTCAAATGAAGCCACATAAAGCCCCAATCTGCACGCCTTTGGAAGTACCAAAAGGATAGTTTGATTGTTGAAGGTACATTACATAAAGCCCTCAAATTAGGCCACATAAAAGCCTCCAATCGCTGCACGCCTTGAAGTATCAAAAGGATAGTTTGATTGTTGAAGGTACATTACATAAAGCCTCAAATGAAAGCCCACATAAAAGCCTTCAATCTGCACGCCTTTGAAGTATCAAAAGGATAGTTTGATTGTTGAAGGTACATTACATAAAGCATCAAATGAAGCCACATTAAAGCCTCAATCTGCACGCCTTTGGAAGTATCAAAAGGATAGTTTGATTGTTGACGGTACATTACATAAAGCCTCAATTAAGCCACATAAAGCCTCAATCTGCACGCCTTTGGAAGTATCAAAAGAATATTTGATTGTTGACGTACATTACATAAAGGCCTCAAATGAAGCCACATAAAACCTCAATCTGGAACGCCTTTGGAAGTATCAAAAGAATATTTTGATTGTTGACGGTACATTATATAAGCCTCAAATGAAGCCACATAAAGCCTCAATCTGCACGCCTTTGGAAGTATCAAAAGAATATTTTGATTGTTGACGTACATTACATAAAGCCTCGAATGAAAGCACAACATAAAGCCTCAATCTGCCACGCCTTTGGAAGTATCAAAAGGATAGTTTGATTGTTGAAGGTACATTACATTAAAGCCTCAAATGAAGCCACATAAAGCCTCAATCTGCAGGCCTTTGGAAGTATCAAAAGGATAGTTTGATTGTTGAAGGTACATTACAGTAAAGCCTCAAATAAGCCCCATAAAGCCTCAATCTGCACGCCTTTGGAAGTATGAAAAGGATAGTTTGATTGTTGAAGTACATACATAAAGCCTCAATGAAGCCACATGAAGCCTCAATCTGCACGCCTTTGAAGTATCAAAAGGATAGGTTTGATTGTGGAAGGTACATTACATTAAGCCTCAAATGAAGCCACATAAAACTTCAATCTGCAGGCCTTTTGGAAGTATCAAAATAATATTTTGATTGTTGACGGTACATACATAAAGCCTCAAATGAAGCCACATAAAGCCTCAATCTGCACGCCTTTGGAAGTATCAAAGGATATTTTGATTGTGAAGTACATTACATAAGCCTCAATTAACCACATAAAGCTTCAATCTGCACGCCTTTGGAAGTATCAAAGGATATTTTATGTTGACGGTACATATACATAAAGCCTCAATTTAAGCCCCATAAAGCCTCAATCTGCACGCCTCTTAAAATATCAAAAGGATATTTTGATTGTGGACGGTACATTACATGAAGCTTCAAACAAAATTTCATGTTCTCCTTCTCCTTTACTTCGCTTGCTGTTTGGGGACTGTATGCCCGCACTCGACTGCCAGGCTGACGTATGCTCGTTCGAGTATATTTCACTGAATTCGTTATTGAAGTCCCTGTAAAAATTCTGTCGCATTAGTCGATGGATTTGGAAAGGACAGAGAGCTGTCGTACTCATCTGTGGCACTTCGTGAAAGACTGGCTTGCGACGAGTGCGTAATTGCAAAATAGGTGTGGGAACCGAACCCGGCCGCTGCAGTATGCAGGTGAAGGATGTCTTGGCAGGAGACAAACGCACGAAGCGCCCCCGCCGTCTGCCTGGAGTCTGACCCCCCCCCCCCCCCCCGCACGCTCCAGGTCACCACGAGACCAGGAAAGGAGGTTTCGACCAACGACCTGCATAGAAAACGACCTCACAAACAGATGGGTGATGTTGTTTCGTTAAACCGGACAAAGGTTCATTTTGGGGGCACATAAAGTATAGAATCAGAAAAAGATTTTTGATTAATCGGTAAAAAGACGATTCTACGATTGCCAATTGTATAATTTGCGTGGCTGCGCTTGTGCCATATCGTAACTTAGAGTAAGAGTATTTTTTAATTGTAATTCACGTTATATCATCTTGCGAAAACCCTTTTTAAAATTCTTAAAAATTCTTTTTATAAAGTTCATTAAATTTTTGTGTTTGTTCTTTAATGAGAGTGTGTTTATTGCTGCTAGCCTTTCCTTCACAGTTGCGTGGCAGGAATCCAAATTTCCCTTTGCTGCCGGGCCACGTCGAAAACGGAGAGTGACAATATACAATATAAATAGATACTAGTTAGTTTCCTAATCTATTTCGGCTGGGCTAGCTTTTTGGTTTTGTCCGTATCCTCTACTCAGCTGCTACCTATCGGCGTTGAAAAGACATTTTTTTTGCAATTACTCAATTTTTCGTTCTCCCAGTAACAGAATAGAACTTGTGATGCTACAATAGCACCTATTGTGGGCATTATTTCTAACTTTTGTTATTTTCAAAAATTCTGAGAGTTCAACGAAAAAAATACCTGCACCGTTTTTAAAGAGTCCTTTGCTCTACCAGAAGAGAAAATTGAAAGAAGAAAAAAATGTTTACCGAACTTCCGCTTTATTGTATGGTCACCAGCTCTGAGGAAGACCACGACAAGATGGTCGAAACGTCGGTAACACAGCCTTCGACGCAACGTCACCCGGACAGTAAGTCAATATCACACTGATGAGTTACTTTATTCAATAAAAATAAAGCTTGATCTTCAATGACTGCAATGCTCATATATTCCACTTGGTCAAAACAGACACATTGTTTAACATTTTTGTCATGCAACTAAGTTCAACGTAATCCACCTGCCAAATCTTAAGCGAGCAAATACAAAATTTTCATATTATCGGTCATATTTTCAAAATTTTGACAGTGTTATTAAGTAAAATATTCAGAGACCTTTCAATTAAAGATCAGATCGATGGTTTACTTTTCTTTTTTGTGAGATATACGTTTGGTGTTTGACAGATTCTCTACTTTTTCGCCCTTACGAGTCTATATTATAAGAAGAGAAAGTTATGAAATCGTGAGCCGGAAAACGACGAATTTTCGGCAGAAAAGTCGCCCTCGCCCTCGCCCCCCTCCAGATTGGCTGTGGTGGAACGAAACCGATGGGCAGTTTACACTTCAGTACAGCTTTATTCTGATAATAGGATGTTCAATACTTTTTCCAGATATACGCTCCTTCCGAATCCTGCCTCCAGCAGTGAAAGACGGGTGGGGGTGCTTAGGGTGGGTAGCAGTTATCGGAGTTGCTCACAGTATGACAGTCCGTGAAAGCGCGACGATGGACTATGAAGAAAACGTGCCTAAGTTGAAGTGTTACTACTGATCAGTAATAATACCACGACCAAAATTACTCGTTTTGTAGGAGTTTTAAATGTAGCGTACGCTAATAGATGTGTGAAAAAAGCTACAGGAAGAAAAACGGACCACACCTCAGAGGAAGTGAAACAGTGAACGAATGAGAGTTATAACAATAGTTTCGTTCCGTCTTTTGCTAAGAAAAGCATCCCTTAGTAGACATTTAGCATCCATTTGTGGTGCCACACAAGAACACAGACTTTCCCGTACAAGTTTTCCATTTCCTTTAGTCTCGGCTAACTACTCGGACTTGTCTCGGATACTCTTGCAGTTGCCATCTATCGCCGCCCAAAAAACATTTTTTTTTAAATTGTCTATTTTTTCGGTTTCCTAATAGTAGAATGAAAATATTTTTATGTATTTTAGTTTTTAAGAATATTAAAGAACAATAAAACTCACCTTGAGTGGCAACTTTTTTGGAAAAATTGGACTCCTTTTTAGGAAAATTGCGTTTAAGCGCTACTATAAATGCGAAATTTGAACCTCTTTTCTCAGAAAAGTTTTGAGTTTCCGAAAAACATATGCCATTTTAAGAACGTCCAGTCATAAATGCAATAATGTTTACAAATCGCTGGAAATGTGCATATGTGTAATTTTAAAGAAAAAGATAGATTCGCGTCGTATTAAAAAGTGCAATTAGCACTATCCCTTCGAAAAATTTAAAAACAAAATATGAAGTCTTTTTTGAGAAAATGGTATTTGAGCGTTTCTGAAAATGCGGAATTTTGAACTATTTTTCACAGAAAATTTTGAAGTTTCCGACAAACTTTATTTAAAGCACACGTACTCATAAATATAATAATGTGAACAAATCGCAGCTAGAATAAATATTATCGGCGTGAGAGACAAGTAAAAAAAAATATTTGTATTTTTTTAATAGAAAAAAGAATAGAGCAATATGGCGTCTATGTCATCTTATACAATAGAGTACATTTAGCACTATCTTTACCAAAATTTAAAAAAAATTGAAGCCGTTTTTGAGAAAATCTTGTTTTGGTATTTTTTTAAAAATTGCACATATTATTCGCAATATTGCGAGAAAACTACTAAAATTTACAAAATCACGTACTTGATCTTAATGAAAGAACTGCCTATTGAGAACAAATATTATTTGAAAGAAAAATCTCTATTTTCAATTTTGTCGTTGTAAGAAGACTCCTAAAAATTTTTGAAATGTTCAAATTTACGAAAATTTAAGCGTTAAACCTGAAAATCGGGTCTATGCCACCTTTATAAGTGTATTTTAGTTTATTCATACAAAAAATTTAAAAATGGATAAGGTTTTCTTCAATTTGGAAAAAAATCCTTCGCATGGTTTAGGCGTTAGTAGTGTTCACAGGCGGACAGACGGACAGACGGACGGACAAAAGACGTTTTGAAAATAATCACTTTTTCGGTATTAGGGGACTTCAAATCGTGAATTTCCGTCGAAATCTCGAATCAGATATTCTGCAGAATTGCATAAATTGACCTATACTACGTATGTACTCCGCATATACGTTCGTATAAAATAAAAATTGACTACTTCTGTGATCAGGAAACGACTTTAATGGACCAAGTTTCTCCGAGAATGGACAACACAGCAGTGGTAGAAGCTATGAAGGTCGTTTTATATACAAATAGTTCATAAAAAATATTTCTTCCCCAATTTTAGAACATTTGCAACGGAAATAAGAAAGTACGTCAACTGTTTTCATACACACTCTAAATAAAGCATTTTTTACTAAATTTGCTTCAGGTTGGCAGGTTGTATTCAGGGGGTGAAACCATCATCTGGGCTATGGATGACAGGTCCCAACGTGTTAGAAGACGGCCTGGAGAAGCTATCAAGAAAGAATGTGTGGTGCAACTAGTGACGGCTTCCACTAAAGTTATGATTTGTAGGGTTATTTCAGTGTATGGAGCTGGGAAAATTCACATTGTAAGTGTCAATAGGAATAGGGAACAACATTAAGAGGTCATCAGAGATGCCTTGTTCCAACAATGAGTGACGGTTTCCAACTGAGTATGGAATATTCTCTCACGATGGTGCTCCTTGCAATTCGATCAAAAACTGTGATGGGTGAATTGGATTCTAATCATATTTGCGTGCTCGACAGGCCAGGAAATAACCCGGATACGAATTCAATAGGATCACTTTGGAGTGTTCTCATAACCTGAGTGAAGGCAAAACATCCTACAACAAGGGAACAACTCGTGGAGTACTCATTACCATTTTGAATGAAGATGACGAAATTGCTGAATTACGAAAAAATCTTTAAAAGGTATGCCTAAACGAATTAAAGTTTAATTAATGCTAATGATGCACACACAAAGTATTAATAAGTTTATAGCTTCTTCAATTCTATAGTTTAGTTTCGAGACAATAAAAAGAAAAATTAAATACAATTTTAGTAAAAATTTGCCCATCTCTATATGTATGCACATATGTATGTATGTGTGTAAGAA
>BOPP01000057.1:992641-1011137 GCA_017312745.1 Gryllus bimaculatus
CATCGGGTTGATTTCAAGCCCTATCTTTCCGAGAAGCTCGCCGTCTCGTCTGGTATGGAGCGATTGCATCGTTGATAAATTTATCTCCGGAAGTAGCTCGGTTTACAAACCCGCGCACGTATCGGGTATCACCATTACTTCATCTGGAAGTGCAAGTATATTTACCAGCTCAATTCTCGACGACTTACGAAATTTCGCTCCAGCTCAGTTCTCGACGAAATTACACTTTCTATATCATACTACTAACTGAATAAGAACATATGTATTAAAAAGAGGAACAACTGTAAAGTTTAATATTATCTGAAAAAATAAAAATTTCAATCGTATTTTAAAATATCTACAAAGAAGAAAATAGTATTCAAATATGTAATTTTATGACGAATGGTTTGGAATATGTAAAATGTATTCAAATATGTAAAAACGTGTAACATAGATTGAATTAAAATGATTGTGACACACAACTTCGAATATATTATTGTTTTTCCAGCTTCTACAATACAATATGTAATTACTCGAAAATCCCAGCTCATGAGTCCCGCACAACCAGACGTGTCGACACGTTCTGTAAAGAGCGACACACATTATAACAAGATCCGGTTTCTGATACGTGGAAAAGCAGAGCCCGAACGATAACGCAAATAACTAAGGCTACAACAGCACGTACTTTCTCGCTTCAGTAATGGTTATGAAAAATTACAATACCGCAATTTCTCACAATATCAACATATGTCAGCCATCGCTTTTAAAACTCATTACCAATCGTAGCGTGTTAGGCGCGAAAATGTTATTCATTTAAAGGTAATTATCAACTCAGTTTCCACAATCCAAAACTCCATACACCCAGGAACACGGCACAACAATGAAAAGTTATTCTGAGAATTTCAAACAGCTTTGTCCCAGTTCGGTGTTCCCATTGTTGTGTTGCAACGTGGAAACTCTTGAAAGATTCTAGCAATGGAAGAGTCGCAAATTCGAATTTGCAAATTTGAAATTTTCCAGAATTACGCTAAATTACTAGTATTAAAAAATTGTATTACCCTTCATAAAGAACTGATTTTTAAAACAGATTTCATTTTACAAACAAAATTCTATCAACAATATTGTACTTATGCAATTTTTGAATATTAAAAGAGTTCGCAAGAAATGGGACGAGCTCTTTTATTTACAGATAGTTGTTACATTAGAGGAAAAAATTTAAAGAAAGAAATTGGAGCCGTTTTTGAGAAAATGTTGTTTTTTGTAAATTCCATTGATTCATGCAAAAATACGAGAAAACCACTTTAAAAAAATTGTACTTCACCCTCTTTTTAAAATCTAATTTCTAGAACAAATTTCATTGAACACAAAATCATTATTTTTAACATTGTTCTTTTGCAATGTTAACTTTTTAAACTCTTCGAAAATACAGAGTTCGAAGAAAATGGGACCAGCACCTTTTTATGCCGTCCTCCGAAACATTCGATGATACAATTAAAAAAAAAATTGGAGCCATTTTTCAGACAATTATTTTAAAACTGTATATATTTTATGCACTATGGGAATACTCATAATTTCAAAAAAATTGTACTTGAGTTTATTTCATGATCTATCTTTGAAGAATATGTTTTATTAATAAAAAAAATAAGTCTTCAATATTGTAGTTTGAATTTTTGTAAGTTTCGTTCTCTCAACATTTTAGCTTATTTCTTCAATCGATTTAAATGAACTCGGGCTCTCTGAGTTTGAAACGGATATTTCTATTTTCGGGTGTTCTTCAAAGCTCATCAACCTTTTCAAAAATATTGTAAAAAATAGCTCCAAGTTTTTGGATTAAACTTTTTTCTCATATAACGTAAAGAACCTTTAAGAGAATAGTGCAGGTTCTAGTTTCGTTGAAATCCAGGTAAGCCCGCAAGAGGTTGTTTGAAACCCCATTTCGTCGAAATCGCCCGAAAAAAAAAAATTTCCGGAAATTGCAAAAGTTCAAACCTTTTTCGGGGTTTTCCTACAACTAAATATTGAAAATAGTGATGTTTCCTGAATGAAATCTGTTCTTTAAACACTTGAAATAATGCAATATAAATTTTTTTCGAAAATATGAGTTGGTTCCGTGTAATTTTGTATAAAATAAAGGCAATTTTTAAATTTCTTTAATCATTTTTTCTTAAAAACGCCTCCAAAATTTTCCTTTAAATTTTCTTCTCGCATGTATTAAAAGACGGTAAAAAAGAAATGGAGCTAGACTCATTTCCGTCGGACTCTATATTTTCAAAAATTCGAAAGTTAACATTTGAAAACTACAAAATTAAAGATACTTTTTTTTTAAAAAAAAGAGTCTTCTTGCAATTTCTTGTGCTTGAAATTAATGCTATTTATAAAAAAACATTTTTTCAAAGCAACTTAAATATTTTTCTTCAATTTTTTTACAAGTATACGACAAGGAACGCTTAGAAGAATGACGTAGGACTTAGTTTTGTTAATCTCTCTGAATTTTCGAAATTTCCAAATTTTGAAGTAATGCGAGAAGTGTGTTGTTTTAGCAGCTCTAGTTTTCCTTTGCATTACAATACTTTTATACTCTACGTAAACGGTATGCGTGAAAGTAAAACGGAAAGTTTAAAAAAAAATTAATTATTCTTGCTGGGTCTGTGGCTCTTAGCAGCTGTGAACGACTGATAAAGTAGTTGATTTTTTTTATACAGCAAGTTTACATTTCTTAATTGTGGTTATTTCATATCAGAAGCACTTTATATTTACGCAGAAAGACTAATCGTTTCCAGTCTGCTTAAGGAGGGTCAAAAAATTCTCTGGGTCATTTCCTTTTCAAACGTTTACTATGAATACGTTTACTCTGTTTTCTTAGTTCGAACTGGGTAGCTGAAGGTATTCGAGAAAATTTGTTGTAGAATTTGGCGGATAGAAGGGAGAAATGTACAGTGACACCAAGGATACAGGGGATGATACCGAGTTATTGATGGAGTTGAAAGTTTGGGATAAACCAGAGTGCTTTTGTGTTTATTCTTAAGCAATTATTTTGGAACGTTTGGATTTTGTGAATATTGGTATTGGATGCTGCAGCCCAGACTGGAGATGCATAACATAATATAGGCAGTATCATTGTTTGGTAGAGATGAATGGATGTGTGTAATTTAAGTGCGGATGATTTCTTAAGTAAGGGATACAGCTGATGTGTTCTTCTGGTGGCTAATACAATTCTGCGCATGATAATTCATATCCATGTGTGTTATCTGTCGAATAATACTCGTAAGTATTTTGCCATGGCGTTCGCAGGAATCCGTGCGTTCACGGGGATGGTTTTGATAGGTGGGTGTGGACGGATTAAGGGGTCATCGAAAAGTGAATATTTTTCCTTGACACTTGCTTGTGTTTATCCAAATATGTCATTTTTGAGCCCAATCAGAAAATTAGTTGAGATGATTTTGTAGATCGTCTATTGCTGTGTCTATGGCACGGTTTGTGGAGTAGATTGCTGTGTCCTCTGCAAAGGTGGCAATGGATGTAAATGGTGTGGTGGGTACGTCGGCTATATAGATGTTGAATAGCGTTGGGGAGAGGCTCATACCCTGTGGAACTCCTGAATGGGATATGGTGTTGCTTTGTAATGCGCCGAGAAGTAGAACAGGAAAAGTACGTTATCTAAAGAAACATTCTACTATTCGTGAGATACCGGGGAGTGTCAATGATCCGGAATTTGAATGTCTGTTGTGAGTGCCATACTGTATCAAAAGCTTTTGCGATGTCAAGGAATATTGTTACTGTATACTTATGGTAATGGAAACTTTCGATTATGTCCTCTGTCAATCGTAATATTTGGTGGTATGTAGAAAGCTGAAATTGGAAGCCAAACTGATGAGGCGGAATTCTATTTTTTGAGATGAGGTGAGTATTAAGTCTGGTGAGGATGCATTTTTCGAGTAATTTTCCCATGGAGGTTAACAGACTGGTTGGGCGATACCTTGCTGGGTCGTCATTTGGTTTTCCTGGTTTGAGGATAGGGAATGGGCGTATTTCCATTTATGGGGGAAGTATGACATTCTCAGGACTGCATTGAATATTGCTGTTATATGTATCCGAGGTCGAAGTTTAATAAAGAAATTTGGAGCCATGTTTGAGAAAATGTAATTGAGGTTTCATGTAAGTACTCCCCAAAATAAAAATATTTGTTTCAAACTCTTAGAGCCTAGAGTTTCTGTAAATCAATAGAGGAATATCACTTTTAGAGAAAACCGGTCGAACGGTTTCGTCGATGGGGTTGACCAGAGACACGGACGGACGGACGTTTTGCCGTCAATCGATTTTTCGGTATCACGGATCCTCAAAACATGGATTCTTACGACACAACGCGTTAAAGGAAATAATTTACTATTTTTTCATTGATGAATTGATTAGTGATTCCGGGTGCGTCAACTTCTAAGGTCATTAGTTCCGTAAGTGTTGAGCATGTTACCGCGAGAGGTAGTAGTGATAGGATGGCGATATCCAGTGCCGATCGACACGTTTGCTTGCGAGATTTTTCCTCAACTTGTTAACTCCCACCAGTGGAAGTCCCATTCGGCACAAGCTCTAAGCTTCCGAAATGTGTGGTAGTGCAGTGCATATAGGTGTGTGTGACGTGTGAGGCTTGGGCTCTGTGATACGAGCAAGCAAGCGCGTTGTTAAGGTTCGGACTTCAGCTCCCCAAACATCCGCTCATCCTTGATTCCGATCTCGCAGTTTTCAAGAAGCGAAGGAGAGGGGGGAGGCGTTTGCCAATTCACGACGAAAGTTCGGTGGTCATACAACCTCAGTATTACTTTGCGTTGTGTGAAAGGCAATTGCAGGAACCAAAAGTTAGCGAACTCGTATAAGGAATTTTGTTTTGATGTGTAAAATATACTAAAATATAACGAAGTATTTATTAAATAAAAAATGTAAACATATGCAATTTATACGAAAAAATCTAAAATTAAAACGGTTCTAATTCGTTCAGAAAGTCTTATAACTATAATTTTTTCTTACAACTATAATATTTAATCGAACGCAGATATCTTGTTCATTTAATAACACGTATTTACATGAAAATTCTTTCCCTAACCATCATTATCTTCTCTGCCGTCATTTTGAGGTATCAGTATCGGTTTCGATCAGGGCCTTGTTGACCTTGACGTCCGCCCCTTAACGTAATTCAACGAACTCTTCTTGAATGTGAGTAGTGCCGCATGGATTATTTGGGATCCAAGGTCTTCTAAAAATTAGAGCCCGAACTTTCTGGATATTACCATAAAGTATTTTTATGTATGTATAGAAGTAGCTTATCTCTTTATAACATAAATCCAATTATTGTAATGTTTAATGTGGCGTATTATAGTATTATTAATGTACATTCCAAAAAGTGAGCAATTTTACTTACTCATTCCCCAAAAGTGAGGTCAATAAACTTGTTTGTATTTTCAGGAAAATATTTTTCATAGTTACTTTTATTCGTGAGCCCACAAAAAAAATAATTCAACAGAAATTTATTCTTGAAAAGGTTAATTTTCTCGCTTGATAAATATTTTACAATCATACGCCATGCTGGAGTCGACCACCATAGCGATATTGAAATATACGACGCAGTAACAAATCGCCATATTCTACGGATTGTGCTAGCGCCAATCATTATTAAAAGGAAATTGAATTTTACATAATTATACCATTTTTATAAATGATGTATGTCGAATTTCATAAGTCATTGATTTCACGTGGAGACACACCGGCTCAAGGGATTCTGACAAGAGGCCTACGAAATGTTTCGCTTATTACGTCATAATGCCGTTGTCATTGGTCGCATTACATGTTTCGAATTTAAGGCGGTAACGGGTGCACTGACGTAATTTGCTTCCAGCATCAGCAATCCCCCTCGGGATGCAGACCGATAGGCTGCGAATAAGCATAACTTAGCTAATGCAAGGTTTAAGTGTTATAAAGTTACATTCTGACCCTGTTAAATGACGTGGAATCTATTGTTGCGCTAGTTTTTTCAATCTAGATCAAATTTATCTGTAAGGAGGGTTAGCAGCCTTCAAATTGCAAATCGCAGACGCCCATTACTATTAATTAGAATCGAACTTGATAAGCGTAAGAATATCGTCAGATACTGAGAGAGAGAGAGAAGAGTGAATTCCAAAAGTAAAGCAAAGTACGATTAAAGTGGCAATCAAGTATTTAAAAACATTTTTATCTTCGCACGAGTCCGCGACGTCATTCAACAGTGTCTTACAGTCCACCATTCGCTGTTTTCAGCAAGTTTGCTCGGAGATTATGTTCACGAAGGAGGCGTTTCTCAGTAAGGACAATTCTGAAAGTGACCAGACCGGAAAAGCAGAATTTATTAATGACATCTGTAATCATGAAAAGAAAACCTCAAATGCACGTTTATATTCCGTCATTGACATTGAAGGAAAACAGGAAGCCATCGACTGTTCAGAAATTATGCAGGAGTTTCATGATAGAAGAGATAATTTTGATATTTTAACATTTCCCAAAAATATTCACCAGAGTGATCAATTTGAATTGCCCCAATTTGATAAAAGGCAAGAAATGGAGGAAATCAAAGACAGAGACTTCAAATGGTGTGATTCTTTGTTTGATTCATACCAAAATAAAATATTTGAGAATGTTTTAAACGATCCTGAATTGTTTCTTCAAGATCATGTAAATAAAAGTTGGGAAAATATAACTGGTGCAACAGATTCATCAGACTTGATATCTTCATTAGCTTTAGATAATTTTGAACCTCATGAAAATATTGCTCATAATGTAAGTGATTGTGACTTTAAATGGAATGAAGAACCAGAGATAAACAGTTCATTTACAAGCCAGATGAATGAAAATATTTGTGGTAGTTCTGTATTTACAATAAAAGACTCAACCGCAGTGCAGATGTGTGGTGATTTCATTAATTGTCCAAATGAGTTCCTTGAATTGCAGGCAAGCATGATTTGCGAAGATTCCACAGTGTCAGAAAGCAAAATAGCAGAGGTAAATTCAAAATTAAGTGATCGTAGTGATTATAATTTACCAAGTTTATCTGAGTTACCTGCACCGTTACCTGAAGTTTCAGAACCATCTGCTGCAGAATCAGAGAGTATATACGCAGAAGTTCATTCTATTCAGAAGAAGCGCAAAAATCAATCCAAAAATGTCTGTGATAAAAGAAGAAGAGTAACAAGAAGGCGAAAATCAAAAAACTGTAGTGAGATGCTTGATACTTTTGAACATTTCCAAGAGGTTAAGTCAAATAAGACACCAATAACTACTCCTGTAGATGAGAACCCAAATAAACATTGTAGTGCAAATTTAATAAATAATCATAACATGTTAATTAGGCAAGAAAAAATATCGTCACATGAAGTTTTGGATGCCCCTATGTTGTCAGCTCATACTCTACAAAATAAACTTGAAATGAAGAATAAGAGAAACAAAAGTAAAAGACCTAGAAAGAAGAGAAAAAATAAGTTGCAGGATTCTAGTCATGAGGAAGATTACAGTGATCCTGAAAAACATAATTTGTTTGATGAAGATGGTTACTCAAAACAAAGTAATCAAAAAGACTGTAAATTAAATTGCAAGCAAATCAAGAATACTGACTGTAACTATGATCAAAATTCATCATTATCCACAAATAATCTTTGTTTGAAAAATTCAGATTTAATTTTCAGAGATACAACCAACTCTATTGCAGAAGATATCACACAAAAAAATTTTGAAGCAAAGAATCGTGAGACTTATAATGCCACAAAATCATTTGTGAATAACTCACCACTCCGTATGAAAATTAACTTGTTGAAAAAAGAAGTCGTTTATTGTGGATACAAAGGAAAAAAGAGTCATTTGAGAGGGAAAGGCAAAAGAAATTACAGAAGAAAGAAGCAGATAAAAGTGGATAAACAACCTAATGGGCCCAGTGTTCAGAATAACGATTGTTTAGTTCCTGAATTCCAAGAAGAAGGCGCAAATCGACAACTTGTACCTGCCTCCAAAAGAAAATACTGTAGAAGAAACAATAAAATAACAAGAGTCAAGAAAAATAGCTCACTGAGTGGAAAAATGGAATCACCATATTATAATGGATACTCTTTAGAATCAAACAAAATAACAGAATCCATTTACAAGTCATTGGATTGTATTAGTAATGAAACTAATATAACTACCACTCCTATTATAAGCAATATCACTGGAAAACTCAGCGAGACAGATTTATCATATGTATTAACATCAGAACGTGTTTTAGAAGATTGTGTTTTGACGTACAATGACATATTAAACTTAAATGAACCAGAAAGGCAGGATCATAATCAGGGTGACAATGAAATTGATTGTGAGAAATCAGTTGTTTGTAACAAAGATAACTCCTCCAAATTTATTCATTTGAGTTCCGGCATTTCAGATACTTCTCAGTTTTCAGATTGTGATGTATCTATAGAAGAATCTGACAACACTGTGTACTCGGAGTGTTCTTTACCAGACAAAGAACAATATTGTGATTTTGGCTGGTCAAATGTTCATTCTTCAGAATTACTCAAAGAATCAGATGCTCTTGCAGCAGCGGTAAGGGAGCTTCAGAAATCAGCTAGTGTGCTTGAACATGTTAAAGATACTTTGGAATCAAAAGATCTTGTTATTAAGTCTTTAACAGAGAGGCTTGACAAGTTTGAATCAAATCGACTGTACAAAATATTAGAAAAGATTATCTCTGAAGTAGAGCAAACAAGTTTTGATGGAATGTCTTCAGCATCTGCTATTGTGAGAATATTGATGTCATATGCAGAAGAAAAGAACTTGTGAATAACTATTATGATGGAAACATTTAATTATGTACATTATTCATTTTGTGTGAGTCTTGTTGACTGATAATAGAATAATATTAATTTTTTTGTTCAGTACATTCTTAAAAGTTAAATGCATTATATTTATTAATAAATTATAATGTTTCATTGTTATCTCATTTATTTTTCTCAAAAATTTGCTTTACCTACTTGCAAAACAATTTTTGTCCTTTTGTTTCTCTGGACTAAGATGACTAAATGGAAGACTTTAAGACTAAATGGAAGTACATCATTTTCAAGTTAGAAATAATAAATCAGCAGATTGTTGTGATACTAAAAGCCAATGTTAGCATCCAAATAAATCATTAAATCGTATGTACATTTTTTTTGTTATATCATCGATATTATTAAGAACATGCCTGAAACTCAATGTTTTGGAAGATATTTCTGATAAATTATTAGATTACATCCACAGTCAGTGGCAGATCCAGGGGTGGACCATGTGAGCCGTAGTTCCAGCTGTTTTTGTTTGTTATCTTCATTTATTTGGCAAAATTGATTTAAATATTTTTTTAATGTTAGAGTTATGTAATTATTTAAAAAACTATACAGTAAACACACATCTTTTTAGTGTCCTCAAATATTAATTGGCCCTTACCACATTGATATTCAAGAATAGAGATTAGGTAATTATTTCAGTAAGGAGATAAATGATATTTGTGTACACATTTCAATATGTGTTGATAAAAGATTTAAAGAAAGACTAAAATCTCCCCTCTATTGAAACATGAACTCTCAAGATTTTGAAGCAAGCTTTTGGCTCCTCAAATTGCAACTTGGAACTGGACCTTTCTTCATTAAATAAAGCATAACACCTGCTGACTATATAATAATTTAGCAAAACACCATCACTAATTAAGTTTAGAGATTGTCATTGTTTAGATTTCTTTCTATTTCATATCTAAGTTAACTAAATAGCCATTTTAATTAAATAGGATAATTATTACTAATAATTTGTTTTTTAGCAAATTTTTGTTTGTTTGTCATTCACTTTTATTTTTCACTAGTTTGAATGGTTAATTTCGTTGAAGAACCTAAGTCAAGGTTTTCAGATAATAAAATTGATATGCTTGAAAATGTGGAAGATATTATTTTATTGTGATATTTAGTGTCTAAATTTTATATGATTATCTCCTTATTTTTTATTCTAGTTATTTTTGAATGATTTTAATCATGAAAGTAGAAGCTGCAAGTTGCGCGTTTGATAATGAGGGAAAGAATGGACTGTCGTTAGCCAATCATCAAAGCTATGCCTCACATTTGCAGGATTCAGGTCAATCAGTGATGTATGATAAAAATAGAGAATTTTAAGACTGGGAATTGTTAATCAAAATCAGAAAAGTTGGAATCAATCAAAAAAGTTGGAAAAGTAATACTGCAGAAATGTATCAGTAAAGTTCCAATGTAGATATTGACCTTATGGTATATTCCTTGTATTAGTATATTTTCACGTCACTGGTAAGGGGTCCATGCTTTTCTATCAATATTTTTTTCCTTCTTTCTAATGGTTTGTGTTCAGTGGTAAGCATTATCTTCCCAACCTTTTCAATATGCTCTGGTCACTGCGATTGTTTTTCTCAACATTTTTAATGTAGATGTTAAGTAGATGGGTCTCGGTTTTGCATTTGTTTCTTTCTTTTTAATAACCACATTTCCTTCCACATTGTTTTAGCTGTATGAAGTCTGAGTTTTGAGTATGTTTAAAAATACGCATTAAAGAAACCATTAATTGTATTCAAAATCTTTCTGTGCTTCTGCTTGGTATATGGGCTTCCAGCTGAGTTGTCATTTGCTTTCCATGCCCCTTGTGTAGTGCAATGTTACAGATCAAAGTATGGGGTTCTCATCAAAACATTGATGGTATATCAATGTGTTAAAAATATCTTACTGCAATGGATTGTTGTAATAAATTAATACAATTATAACAGAGAGAGATAGTGGTGTCCTATTATGCAACAATTGTAATACAAAAGAGCGAAGGACATTTTTTACTTTATATAGTTAAATCCATCAAATTTTAAATCAATTGAAAAACATTTAAGTCTATGGATTTATTTCTCCTCAGTCCTCCGATTCAATCGTCATAATAATAAAAAGGTTAAATGATTTTTCTGTAATTTCAAGTTTGTATAAAATAAAGATTTATCTATTTTTGAGTGAGGTTTGGTGGTTGCAGTTTACAGGATGTTGAGAGCCAAAGATAGGTTTATATCCACTCTCAATGAAGCAATTATGATTTACCCCAGAAAATTAATAATTTTTATCAGTTTTATAAGGATTAGTGTTCTGGTGAATCAATTTATTTGTTTACATTTAAAGTTTTGCCTGTGAGCTAACAAGCTTTGCTACTGAAGGGATAAAGGAAATACTGAATAATCAAATTTAGAGGAAAATCACACTTTTCTCTATAGTTTCCAAACATTATGTGTATGTGTCCAAAAGTTAGAATGGGATGAATAAATTCTGTGACATCTGTGTACAAGTAATTAGGATTTCACTGCTGTATAATTATTAATCCTATAATAATATTTAGAAAGTATGGGCACCCAGAGAGGGCAAGAGATCTGGGGCTCCAGATTCAAGGTCTCCTTATTTCAAACTAAAGTTTTCCTGCGTGCTAGAAGTTATTTATTCTACAACTGCAGCTAAATGTACATTTTCCAAAAAAGTTTTGAAGAAAAGAAATTTTGTATACATATTTATAATTACCTTTTCATCAATAAATGAAAATATAATTCTCTTACAAATCATTTTTTATTTCAAAGTGGATGCTTAAATCTCCTTCGGTCTTTATAAATACTTATTTTTAAATTATAATTCTTTTCTATCTCTTAATTTATGATTTTTTTTAATATTAATTTTTCTAACGCTCAACAGCATTTTAAATAGCTTCGATTGTAATTCTTACCTACCTGGTAATTTATACATTTTTTCAATACTCACTTTTTTATCATCCACGCATACTACATACATAGAATAGAGAATGTTATTTAAGAAGCAACGAAAACCGCGATTTTTTTTTTTTTCCGAAAAATGTGTATTGTAAATCCCGAGACTGAACTAGTGGTTCTGCAATAGCGCATACTTTCTCGCAAATTGGCAATTTTCGAAAATTGAGAGAGTTAAAAGAAAATGAGACCTATGCCATTCTATATCATGGAAAACATTCAGTGTGGAAAAAACATTTTTTATAAATTGCATAAATTTCGAGCATAAATTACGCAAAATCTACTAGCTTTATCAAAAAAATGTACATGATCTTTTTTATAGAGCTTATATTCTCAACAAATTTCATTTCAGACAAATATATTTCTTCAATTTTGTAGTTTTGAAATATTAACTTTTTGCAAATTTCGAAAATGCAAAGTTCGGTGAAAAGGGATCTAGCACCATATTCTTTTACCATTCTTTGATACAACCGAGAAGAAAATTTAAGACAAAGTTTGGAGCCGTTTTTTAAATTAAAAATTGCCTATACTTCATGCAAACTCACGCGAAAACTGGTCACATTTTCGAAAAATTGTACATGTAAAGATCTGTTCTTAAAAAAGAAATTTCATTCGTGAAAAAGTCTCTATCTTCAACATTCTAGTCGTATGAAATCACCGAAAAAATTTAACTTTTGAAATTTTTGAAAAATCAGAGATTTTAACCTCAAGTGAGACCCCTTTAAACTTCTTTCATGCTATTCAAGAACAAAGTTTAATCAAACAATTGTGACATATTTTGCAGTAAATTTTGAAAATGTTGAGGCTTTATGTAAGATATCCACAAAAATATCCGCTTCATACCCAGAAGGCCTTGAATTTATTAAGTCGATCAAGAAATATCAATTGTAGAGAAAATCTGCTGACAGATTACGGGCTAGCGTTGACGGACAGACAGACATACGATTTTTCCTCAATCGATTTTTCGCTATTAAGAATCCACAAAAAATGGATTTTTACGACACACGTGTTCGAGAAAGTTTACTAAGTAGATGTAACCACTTTTTCGTTACCGGGGCCTGGGAATAAGAGATTTTCTGCTAAAAATTCGCCGTTTTCTGGCGTGCTATTACAATACTTTTTCTTCTTGGTTCTATGCGCTATGCTTACGTCTACGTTTACATTGCGAATGGGCCTTAAGGATTAGCAACTTTTTACTTTCCCGTATACGAGCGTATATACGGAGTACTATACGTAGAATAGCTGCGGAAAATCGATTTCGAAATTTCGACGGAAATGCACGTTTTGGGGTCCCTGATACTGAAAAAGTGTTTTGTTCAAAACGTCCGTCCGTCCGGTGTCTGCGAACACAACTAGCGCCTAAACAATGCATAGGATTTTTTTCCAAATTGAAGAAACTCGTGTCGATCTGGCTCGAGTCGACTCTTTGAAATTTTGAAAAAAAATCTTTATAGTTTGGGGGTACTTTACTTAAAGCCTCCAGACATCTTCAAAATTTTCTCAAAAATGGCTCCAATTTTTCTATAAGTTTCTTGTAAGAATAGAGTAACATACACTTATAAAAGTAGCATTGGTCCGATTTTCAGGTTTAACACTGAATTTTGAAAATTGCAAAAATTTTCGGGCGTCTTTCTGCAACTACAAAACTGAAGATAGAGATTTTTCCTTCAAAGAAAATTTGTTCCTCATAGGGAGTTATATCATTAAGTCATGTACATTTGTTTGAAAATTCGTTTTCGAGCAAAATTTTTGTCGTTGTGTGCAATATGTACAATTTAAAAAAGTTACAAAAACAAGACTTTCTCAAAATTTGGCTCCAAATTTTTTCTTTAAAGTTTTGGTAGGAATAAATGGACTCTATAAGATGACATAAACACCATAATGCTCTATTGTTTTGTTTCTTCAAAAATTACAAAAAATGTAATTTTTAACTTGTTTCATATGTTTATATTCATATTAGTGGCAATTTGTTCACATGACTATTTATGAGTACATGTGCTTTAAAACAATGTCACATGTAGTTTCTCGAAAACTTTACTCTTTTCTGTGAAAACTAGCTCAAAATTCCGTATTTTCAGTAACGCTCAAACGTCATTTTCTCAAAAACGGCTCCAAATTTTGTCTTCAAACATTTCGAAAGGTGGTTTCGTTAATTGCACTCTTTAATGACGTAAAGTTAATTTCGGTGTATTATTTTGTTTTTTTTCAAAAATTACATAAATGTAAATTTTTTTTAAAGATCTCTCATGCCATAGATATGCGCATTTCCAGCAATTTGTAAACACTATTGTATTTGTGAGTTCATGTACTTAAAATGACACCAAATTAAGTTTATTGAAAACTCACAAATTTTCTGTGAAAAGGAGCTTCGAATTTCTAATTTACAGTCGCGCCAAAACGCCAGTTTTTAAAAAATTGTTTCAAAGAAAATTCAATTTAAGACGAGGTTTTGCTGTTCTTTAATATCCATAAAATAATATTTACTTTCTGTTCTATTACGTTCGGTTAAGAAACCAAAAAATTAAGAAAATTAAAAAAATGTACTTTGGGCGGTGATAGATGGCAACAGGTAAGTATATGTGACAAGCTAACCGAGACGAAAGAAAATAGAAAACTAATAAGGGAAAGTCGAAATATTATTTTTTTTAAAGACGTCGTTAATATGCACATTTCCAGCAATTTGTAAACACTATAGCATTGGAGAGTTAAAGTACTTCAAATGATTTAAAATGAAGGTTTCGAAATATCAAAAATTTTCTGGGAAAAAGAGCTTCATATTTCGAATTTTCGTAGCGCTTAAGTGCCATTTTCTTAAAAGTAACTGCAAACTTTTCAAAGAAATTTACAATTTAGGACCACGTTTCACCGTTCTTTAATGTTCATAAAATAATATTTCTCTTCTATTATTAGGAAACGAAAAATTAAGAAAATTTAAAAAGAAAATCTACTTTGGGTGGCAATAGATGGCAGCTGGCAAGAGCATGTGGCAAGTTCGGGTAGCAAGCCGAGACCAAAGAAAATAGAAAACTAATACGGGAAAGTCTGAGCTATTCTGTAGCATCACTAGTTTGTTCTTGAGCAGTGTGCATGCTACCTTTTGGGATACAATTTTTGGTGATTTCGTTTGGCGGCATTTTTGCTGCTGCTGATCTTTATCTTATTTCAGAAGTAATCTCACATCGCAGTAAAGGGAATACCTTTGCCTTTTCTCTCTGATATCATTAATATTATTTATTGTTATCAGCTGCTTGTTAGCAAAGTATTGGCCGAAGTGTATTTCAATTGGTGAGACATATTTACCTTGTAGGGAAATATGCATTTAACTGTACAATTGATTTTAAATAATCAAATTTAAATGATTAATTTATCCAGATTACTTATGACAATCTAAACACCTGAAATTCATTACAAATTCGGTATTATAACTTTTGACATTTTCATGAGATTTTTAAGAGTTTAAGAGTGTAGTGAAAAGAAACTAATTAACCTATGAGGATAGCAGGAAATTGTTTAATCGCCCGTATTAAAATACATGTGCACACAATCACATGTACGTGACAGAACAGGTATGTGACGTTGGAGTCTGATTGTATAGTTTTTCTATGGATTGGATTATATCTCCGTGATAAGAAATGTTATCAGTCGCGTTTAGTGTGATGAGGGAACAGATAACAGGTCGCAGGAAACCCAGTACGCGGTGGTATGTCGAAGGAAAATATAGTTTGTAAAATCCAGTTCAACGGTGTTAATCATAGATATTAATTGTTAGATGCAATAAGACTGTGAAGTGTTTGTTCAATTTCGCAATGACTACTACCCGCCGTGGTCATGTGTTTGGAACGTTCCTGACTTCATGGGCAGCACTGGTTTTGTTGATTGTCTCTTGTGCAACTAACGTATGGATTACTTCAGTGGTTGACTATCCTCTCTTACCTCTACAGCGAAGCAATGCAAATTATGGTCTTTTTAGGGGCACCTTTGAGAAAGCCGTTACTTCTGCAAATAAAATTAATTTGGATATTAGAAGTAAGTACATATTGCCAGCATTTTCAGTGAAAAATCTTCAGATAAAATGTGTAAGAACAGATAAAATATGTAACGCAAGAAAACAATGCAAAAAACAATAATGTATTCATAATTCAGGAGTTTTTTGTTCTTAAATGTCAGTATATACGTATTCAGGTTATCAAAATAGCATTGTAGCAATTAAATTACTTGCTTAAAAAAGGTCGTCGGAACTGCAGATTTTGTCCATTTTCACAATTGTGAATTGTGTCAATTAAACAATTTCCTGCTATCCTCATAGATTAATTAGTTTCTTTTTCATTCACTAAACTCTTCAACTCTTAAAAAACTCATGAAAATGTCAAAAGTTATAATACCATCTTCACAATTGTGAATTCACAAGTGTGATTTTTCTAAATTCTAAATAATTTTCTTTCAAGACTACAGACGTCTTAATTTTACACAAGTTACCGGACTTCGCTGCTCCGGTAGTTCGTACATCTAAGGGAGGTTGTTTACTCTTTTGTCTACAAAGCAGTCACGCGCATTCCCACAGAGACGACAGATCGGTAACGCAAAAGTAGACTGTCATGTTGCAGTGGATTTTAACATGTTTCCTCCAGTTAAAAAAATTATGCAATAAACGGAACAAGGAAAGTTAAAGAACGTGTCAAAAATCGTAAAGGTTATGGCAATTTGAGCGAGTCCCCTCTATATATAAACAAGAGTTTTTTTGTCGAAAATTCTCTGTTTCCCGGTGAACGATTACAATACTTTCCCTTCTCACGAAGTAAGTGCGAGAAAGTCAAAAAAATATCACTAAAAAGAAAGATCACACAAAATGCTATTATAACAAAAGCTCATTTCTTTCATAGATAGAAAGAGATATTCTGACAATTTTAAAACAAATAAATCAAGATCTTCAAGGATCTTTTGGGCCGAAGGCCGGAGCGTACCCGATCTGCGAATCGTTTAACATAGCGAAGCGTCAATGCGCCTTTAAAGTCTGAGGTTATAATACGAGTATGATGCCATTCTTCTGGCGCAGCGCGATGGTGTCGTCCGCTGCTGTTGTTGTTGTTGTTGTTGTTGTTGCACGACAATTACCAGGGTTTTAACTCCCGTACGTGTAGTGCATGTTATTGCTCGGGAGATGGCGATGTTCTTTCCCTCGCTGTATGACCGGCGCCGACCTACCGACGGCTAGCCAGATTTTCCCTAACCAGGTATCTCCCACTACCGAGGCACCGCCCCAGCCGGAATAAGTTCCAAGCTCCCGACCGGTCTCCCGGCATGTGTGCTTGTGTAGTGCGTGTTAGTGTGTGTGTGTGTGTGTGTATGAGGAGAGGATAGGACAAGGAAGAGGTACGAAAGATCGCACGCGGTCCGTGGCCCGTTTGGTTGGGTACTGCTCCGGCATTCGCCTGGTGTTGATCGGAGAAACCACAGAAAACTACCGAGCAGAACGGCCGGCCGCTAGAATTCTTCTCCAGACAGCGACTGAATTCGACCTATCTGGCAATCTAGTGTCGAAAATCCTGCCACGCTCGGAACTCGAACATAGGACCTCCCGGTCAGAGGGACTGCAGTTACATCAGTTGGTGCCCTGAGCCACATCTCCCGGAGGTGTCGTTTGCCATGTTCTCTCGGAAGTGAGCCGATTCTGTTATGTTCGTTACGTTAAGGGATGAGAAAACATATTGTCTACGTAACTCTACATCCTTTCTTCTCTGTTCCAAACGCGAAAATATATCTATGAGAATTTTGAGGAAAACGATGCCATCAATAAAAGTTTCCCACGCTTTTAAAAAAATGAATCCGCCAAAATATTTTGTGAATCTCTAAGCATAAGTTGTATCCAGGCATATTTGGATAGATACCTCTTCTAATGACGTTTGCTGAAACACCAGCGGCGCGTCGGGAACACTGCAAGCGTCACGTGGTTTCTTTACCTTTTTGAAGTTGTCGAGGTCGAATTAAGAACAAAGACAATATAAAGATAAAACGAAACGTTTCGGTCTCCCACTAGCCACTGCAAGTTGAACGTCCCCCTTGATATTGACAGAGAATAATTAGATTTAAAAATTACACAATTGCAATCCTCTATCTGATAAAAAAAAATATACCCGATTCTATGTACGACGTCTTTGATGGTAATGATATATTCATTTTTTACATGTATTGGTATTTACCTTTCAAATAGTTATATTAAAACCAGAATTTTTTTAATACATCATCGAAAAATATTTATAGTTTGGATTTAATTAATTGATTCAGATGTATTATTACAATCATTATCACGGATATTGAGTATCTATAATTTGAAAGAAGAATCAATATGTTCTATTAGGACAATATCTATTATTGAAATATACATAGTACTGTGTAATTCTGAACTCCTCTTCCAATGTATCGACACGTATGTAGAACAAAATTAAATGGCCATTTCTTCTTTTTGTAGTTGTGTGTGATTTCGGAGAGAATATTTGTGCCTGGAGCTGCCAGAAGACCAGTGAATATCGTAAACAAGAGTTAGCGGACCTTCTGAAAAACATTCCTCGCGAGTGTGTCCTAGAATCTTTCATCGGATTATCAGCTGGGACCAATGGAACTCGCTTCGCTGGCTCTAACACGAGAGCCATTTCTAAAGGTTTGTTATGTTTTAATTATTACATTCTCGTATACGAGCACGCACGT
>BOPP01000057.1:1021831-1036152 GCA_017312745.1 Gryllus bimaculatus
CACAGACTTGGACAATTACTTAAATCGATATATTTTTAGACATTATCTTTTTAAATTTCTAGGACGTAGTGTTTTAATTTTCTTCACTTTTCTGAATTACTTGTACCCTTGATAAGATAAAAACTCCGCGTGAGTTGTATTACACTTAAATCGTAACTGATTACTCGATGAGCATGTTAGACAGTATCTTACCCTCATGTAGGGATGACATGAGGTACATTACATCTCAGTCGATCATTTGTGTAATTTAAAGGAAATTTTGGAATTAATGACAAAACGTATTTAACATTTAGTGTCCTAAAATATTAAGATTCATCTGTATCGTTTTCATGTTCGTTAAGCTGATGGGAATTTTCTCATGGATATTATAAGTACAATAACTTCTTGCGCACACTTTCAAGCTTTCTAGTGAAAGCAAGAGTCAAACGTGTACACGAAAAGCAGATAATATAAGAAAAGAGAAATGATTCGCTACATTGGAGTTATCAAGATTGAGTCTACGTCGTCTACGTTGCGAAAGGTACGTAATTTAGAAGCCATTAATGAAAATGTAATTACTATGTAACACTTGAGCAGAATATTGAGTTGGATGTCAACATTATCATGAATGATAATGCTCGCAAACAAATGTCCATACATGAACATGAATGTAATAGAAATTTATTATTGTATTTATAAAAATGAACTTTATGCATTTTGCTAATGAGTATTGATTCACTATCATGTCTACAATTAACACAATAGATACTTCGTATCCCATAGGTACGTTTTATCCTCCCGATAAATCAAAGCTAATTATTATATCTTAAGATTATATTGGCAAAGAAAATTATATCTTAAAATATTATTTTCCTTTTTTATACTTTATACTAATTGCAAACACTTTGATTTGGCTCAACTTCAACACTTCATATTTGGAAGATAAATATTTGACCAAGGAATCGGCAGCAGGCTCTTCAACAAATTGTGTGCTAAATTTAATAAGCACCTTTTTCCCCTGTTTACTTTTTGGTTTTACAACATTTTTAGCGCCATCGCAAAAAAATCAAAGTAAATGTTTCTATTCGTGTTTTGAAAACCTTATTCAATGGATGTGCAGTGTTTGCTGTAACAGGGCACCAGTAAAAAATATAAATGCGGAGGCTCAAGCATTTTTCTTTCTCCGGACTTACTGTTGTCATTAGCACATGTGAATACCTAGTCATCAGCTGTGTATAGGTTATTCAGGGGAGTTCTCACGACTCTTCCCTAAGGAGCTCCAGATTTGACAGAGTTAAAAAGATGTGAGATTTTCTTGGTATTTTACGTGGAAGGCGATAACTGATTTTAGCAAAATAAAATACGGAAAGGGTAGCTGAAATGAAATTATGTTCAATAGTAAACTATTGTACATAATTACATTCCTGTACATTACAGTATTCTGTGTAACATATGAAACAGTAACTATATTTTAGCGATTATATTGGCACAATAAGAAATTATTTAGCTAATGCAATGATAAGTTTTGATCATATAAAATCATTTAAGAGAGAGTTATCATGTAATTCGGAAAAAATTGTTCGCAGAGAGTCAACATTAATACAAGTTGGATCACAAAATGAGATACGAAATGTAATGCAATTCGTAATGTAATTTTGCGATATGTCTGAGGCTCAACGCTAAAGTAATGAATTGTACTCCCGAAATAACAGCTTTAGATTAAATTTCTACGGAACAATAAATAAAGGAGCTATGTTTTTGAAGAACAGTAAGATGAGAAATGGTTGTCTTGTGCAAGCCAGAACATGCGAATTGTCCTGATCGTCAATGACTCACAGCGACAGATATTTCAGGTAGGTAATGTATTAAGTATTACCTTCGAACTTCTTTTGATAGAGAAGCAAAGCAAGCAACCCCTCGATGAATCCTCCAAAACAAATTTCTGTTTTCGAAGACCGATAATTGGAAATGCCGTCAGCATGAGTAAAAAGTGAATGAACTTGTTACTCTTGGGAACGAGCGGGGACTGTGAGAGGGGTTGCGTGGAGGCGCTGAGAACTTCGGGAGTAGATTGTCAGCCGCGTGGCCTTTTCTCCCATAGGACTTTCGCTGACGCGGTGGAGTAATTGTCGCCGAGAAACTACGTCTTACCACTCGCGTGTATTTCCTCTCTATCTGGGCACCCCGCGAACTCTCGATTTTTGAGTCGACAATCGGAGATTCGATCGCAGGCTAGGAACTCATGACGTGACTATTGAGAGTAAAATCGATCTTCCAATTGCGATATGCAAACACACTTATTCTTCATTGATCTCATGTCTTCCTTACTTTTCTGCTCTTGTTGAAGTTTTTTTTTAAACTGAGATTAATGCGACTGAAATACATAAAACAAGATGTTCTCTTCAGACAATTCAAGCTATTTCCTCAGCCACAACTGAAATTAAAGGATCTTCATATTTACTCCCAGACACCTTAAAAATCCTTGAAATGTAAATCGTTCTTTTAGATTTACATTTTTAAAGTAATTATAAAAGTTAAAGAATATTCACGTAAAATCGTATTCGGTTTCCCGCGTTATTCGTCCAACTGCATTCAAAATACGCAGAAAAGAACACAATAAAAATAACAATGTTATAATTAAATAATGTAATTCTGCAATATTACCAAAATTAACATTTTCTCTTTCCTGGCCATATTTTGGGGCCTTAGGGATTTAAAAACGCTTCGTCCTCCTCTCTTGATAGGATACGAGTGTACAACTCGCCCTTGATATATATGGAAAATCGATCAGGTAGCAGTATCAAAAGCTCATTACAAAAAATCTACACACAATACATGTACATTGTTTTACAGTACGTATAATAAATATTAAGGTAACAATTACAAATATTACTGAAACTAAAACCAAACAGATAGTTTCGTGATCATGATCCCAAATGTCTTTTTGGTTTATTTTGAGGGTACCATCTTATTTGTTCATTGAGTAATGTTAAGGGGAGGGCCGTGTACGGCCTCAGTGTGAAAATATTTGATGAAGTATTATCAGGATTAATGAGAAATTAGGATTTTAATACCCAGCTTTTCATTCGATTTAAAATAGTTGATTCTTTATGTCTGCGAACATTGCCTACATGTATTCGTTATTGATTTGATTATATTTAACAATCCTTTCTTGGAAACAAAATTGTAAATTTATACTTATATATTATATAATACAATACTATATATATTACAATAATTTTTGACTTGCTGTAAGAGATTTTAATTAAATATTAGCCTAAATTCAATTAAGTAAAATTATATATTTTAATGTAAATATATCTTTTAAATTCAGGGGATGTAATACTCTTATTTCTTTATGCATGGTTATCCTTATGAATTATTGTTACATCATCATCTTTTTCTTCTATTTCTTCTTCTTCTTCTTCTTCTTCTTCTATTTCTTCTTCTTCTTCTTCTATTTCTTCTTCTTCTTCTTCTTCTTCTTCTTCTTCTTCTTCTATTTCTTCTTCTTAATAATATTATTATTATCATAGCCCGTTACAATCGCTTAGAAGGTAAGGGCCTCCAATTGCCGGATAGGTTACATAATGGTAGAATTACCGAGCACCCAATTCGGGAACTTCCTTTTTCATACGCTATTTATATACAAAAATAATGTAAACGCTATTTACACACACAATAAGTAACACTCCTTCGTCACAGTCAATTTTAACACTGTTCACTTTGGTTTCACTACTTAAACCTAATTAGCTAACACTTCATCTTACTACTTTCTGCATTGTCACTTATTAAGTTGGTGAGAAATATAATAATCTAGATTTAGTAGAGAATATTTTGAAAATATTTGACATGATGCTAATCGGACGGTAGTTGTCAATAATTTCTTTTGAACCCTTCTTGTGAAGTCGTATTAAAATATTCGATTTCCATTCTTCTGGTAATTCTCCTTCTGGCAGCACTTTGTTCAAAATAATTGTTAGTGACTGCTAATTCTTCAATTCCAAATTTCAGATACTCATTTATCATGCCGTCTTCTCCGGAACATTTATTTGAGCGTTTCTGTTTCAAAATATGTCTGACTTCGCTTGGTAAGATTTCTGGGAGAGGCGAATGGAGTTTTAAACTTCCCAGGAAATCTTAGATCAGTGCATGGCATTTTATCTTCCCGCTAAAGTAAAGATTTTCGTTGAATTGTGTGGCTGTTTCTACGATTTTACGTCTTGACGTGGCAATAGTGCCATCAGCCGTTATTAGCTGTGGGATCCATTTTTTACCTAAGCTCTCTGACATTTTAATTCGTTTCAGAGACATGGTCGTGCACATGGTTTTTCACTAAGGTCTCTTCATGTTTTCGAAGGTCACATCTAATGTTTCTTTTCGTAAGCTTGTTAATTTCTTCGTATTCAGTTTGTAGAGCCGTGTTTTCATCTTTGTTTAGCTTTAGTTCTTGCCAAAAACTTAATAATTTTCTTGTGTCCTCACTTAATTTGTTCCGTCTCTTTCTTGATTTGTCTGTGAAAAAAGACATTTTCGCAGACGATTCTATACATTCTTCAAGTGTAAAATATTGTTTTTTTTACATTTAATATCCATTGGATTTTGTGAAGATAATTAGAAAGAATTGACTTATATTTGGGCACATCCATAAGATTAAATTTTAGTAATCTCTTTTTGTACAGTCTGTTTCGTATTTTTTTCACAATTTCGTACCATGCGGTGGCCGGTATCAAAATTTAAGTATCTAATCACCTGAACATCCGATAAAAGATATGAAGAATCAAAGAGAATAAAGTCGGTTTCATTTGTTATTTTACCTCTCGGACTGTTCCAATTTTGTTATTCTCCACGAATTTCACATTCACCTCTGTCACATACACGTTTCACGTCCATGTTTTGCGGCCAATTTTACTATTAAAGTCCTCGTTCACAAAATTTATTTTTGAAGTGTGTCGCTCTAAAGCCTCGTCTAACTCGTAGAATGTTTGTATTTTGTCCTCCGTACACGTTGAAGTTGGTGCGTAAGTTTGTATTACTGTCATCTGGATCTTGGTGAACGTTAGATAAGCAATTCTATCTGAGATCGCTATAATATGTTACATTCCCCTTAACTCTACTAGAGAATATGAAGCCAACTCCTTTCTCATTGCGTGTACCTCCAGAAAAACTAAATAGTTTTCCGTCTTGCAATTCCATTGTTGTCGATCCTAGGCGTCGTACTTCGCTTACCCTAAGATTATTAACTTCTACTCATAGAGTAGAGATATTGTATCTCTCCTCTATGCTTCTACTGATAGCAATGCTTCTTGCAACTCTACAAGTCTATCTTCGGTTTTTACAGTTCGTTGATTTAGAGTGCCTATCACAATTCTTTGCAGACACATCCGTGGCTTTCGATTGTCATCTTCAAACGTTACTTTTGCTTCAATTTCCGTGGTTTTGAAACCATTAATGTTTCTTTTTCCGTTGTTTTCGCATATACATTTTTGCAGGTCACCGTTTTCCTTTCCTTGGTTTATATTACCCCCGTATAATAATACGCGTTTTTTCGTTAGGACGCCAAAAACAGAAGTAGCCTTTCAAGGTCGAAAGCAACTTCCAAAACCTAAAATAGGTAGTAATCCTATTTGTTTAGGTGTCAGTTATTTTTAAATGTCTATCAGCAATAGATAAACATTTCAATTATACTTTTAGACAATTGGTAAATTACCAGGTAAGTAAAAATAATAGACCACTTATATTTACAATGCTTCAATATGTTGAAATGTCTGCAGACGATAATATTAAAAAGAGATCTGGTGTTCCTTCTGCTGCTGCCTTCCATTGCTGTTCCTTCACCAGCTTCGCAAATTGTAATTCGAAATTTAAAAGTGCCAATAACAATCCGGATTTCAAATAAAAATCCGTTAGTAGGGACACTCCCCGATTATCCTAATAGCACATATATCACGTGATACGGGCCTCCATGCTTTCGGGGGCTCCGCACTTTGTAAGTCATAGCATTTAAAAACGTCTCACAAGTGAAGAAAAAAAATGTCGTTATGAATGTTGTGATCCTTCTATTAAAAAAGGACTGAAACAAAAGAATATGTACAATGATGTTCAAGTTTAATTTTCAATGCTGACTAACGACATTGTTTAAGTTTTAAAATGCAACCGTTTGAGATTTATTTGATTGTTTGGATACATTGTTACTGTATAAATTACAATCCGAGGATAATCAGCTGATTCTCTTATGTTCGTATTTATCGCGTAAATGTTTCTATGAGTATTGACCCTTTATTCACACGATTTCAGTTTCGATACCGAATTACTCACTCTCACTCTTAATACAATCACATATCAATTTGACGAAAACTAATAAGAGTGAAATAAGAGCCAGTATGAGCCAAATACGACTGAATAATCTTTCTTTGATGAGTATTGAACACGAACTTTAAAAACGTGATACAACAAGAATAGTCAACGAGTTTTCTACAGAAAAATTGCATAAACGTTTGATCAGATAAATAAAGTTCAATCTAAATTAAAAATTAATCACTGTGTCATTTTATTAAATCTTTATGATTTAATATTTTAAAAAATGAATGAATTAATTAATTCATTCCAATTTCATTTACAATATTTAAACATTTTGAATCATCCAGAAGGATTCGACCTGATTTAGATTATGTCTGATATATCTTCTGGTAATATTTCAAATAATGAATATTTTGAGAAAAAGATATTGTTTCCAAATTTGTTTGTAAGTTTTAATAAATAAAATGAAAAATATTTCGTTTAAAATGTAAGCACGTTTCCTCTTCCTTTTCCTATCTTCTTTCCTTACATTTATGCTTAGTACATTCTTAACAATATTGTTTATTACAATACGAGTAGCAGGTTTCGATGTCTTAGCCAACATCATCAGTTTTCTGCGTTATGGAAGCCACAAAACGGGCTACCCTGATGGTCCTAAACTGATGATGATGGCTAACCAATCGAAAGCTGCTATTGTAATAAACAATATTGTTGGCAATGACTTATAATTATTTCATTGTAAATGCCAACGAAAACTCACCACAATACCAATACTTTGTACAACCACTGCATAACGACTCACGTCGAGAGAACAGACTGTAACTTTGAGCTTGTCCCGGCTGGCGCGGATTTCTCTGGGGGGAGAGACGTGAAGAGGAAATCCCTCCGCAGGCCGACGTGTAGGTTGGCGCCGGATCTCGCCATGTCGCAGGGAGGAACACCACCTCATCTCGAGGTAGAACTTTCACTACACTAACGGGAATATTCACCATTGCAGTTGAAGTTGAAACAATGGATCAACCCTAATAAACGTGCAAGGCCGGAACGGCCCCGAAAGACGTAGGTAAAATACAGAAGACGGTGCTGCTTCCAGCGGCGGGCGCGCGACTCGCGAGCGCTCCGCCGGGCACCTGCCCTCCTGCTCCGCCCGCGCCCCCACGCGGCGGCCGAGGAAAGCGTCGGCGGGCGGCGCGGGCGGCGCGGAGCAGAGCTCAGCCAGTCGCGTCGCAGCGCTTGGAGCCGCAGCAGCCAGGTGTCGCAGGCCGTGCGCCCACCGGCCGTGACCCCGCCAACGTCCACGCCCGCGCCCCGTCGCCGCCCGCCCGCGCCGCAACCGCCTAGGGCCTTCGCCCCCCGACGCCGCAGGGCCAGCGACGGGCGCTCCCTTCGGATTCGAGTCCCGAACGGAATGAGGAAGCTGCCGTCGGCGACCCGCCTTTGTGGATCAGAACGTGTGAAGTGGGTGTGCTCGCGACAGTGACATGAATGCCGCTGTGACGCGTAGCTAGAATGTAGCGGTGCGCGCCCCGCCTCGAATTATGCTCTCGGTACTTTACTAACCCCTGAAACGGAAACACGTGTGCAAGAAACTTCTAAGTGTTCAAACAGCGTCCAAGGAACGGTCGTGTGAGAAATATTAGGTCTGTGTACATTTCGTAGTGGGTCCCTGAAGTTTACCAGAAGATACTCATCAAAATGACCATGTTTAAGCGAGGGATGATCTTTGTGACATTTTTTCTGTCGTGTCTCATTATAGCCCTGTTGGTTGCCGCTTTAGGCACAAAATATTGGATTGTTGCCCGTGCGAGAAGAATATCAAATCCAGAAGAATCTGACGGAAGGATCAACTTCGGCCTATTCGAAGGCAAGAAAGAACTGAACGTCGCCTACGGCTGGCGGACGTACGAGATCAAAAGTAAGTCTACCCTTTTTTCTTGTTTCCGGTGGATCCTGTTCTGTTCCTGTTTGGATCTGGCTATCGACCCGTCACCGCTCGAGCACGCGGGTTCTGAATCAATGAAGCCAAAAGTTGCCCTGGCAGGAGTTAGATTTCTTTTTACATCTCTTCCTCGCCCTCTCATACTTTTCTGGTTGGATGGTATTTCGCGTGTTGGATAAACACTAATTTTTCAAACAACTGCTTTTTTCGATTGAAAATGAATACTCTCTGTATGAAAATGAAATAGAATGAAAATGAATACCTCTGTAATGAATACCATTGCATCACACAATGACTCGGTATATTTGGGAACATGATCAGTTCATAATTAACAAATGCACGTAGTTCTAAGACAACTAGGTTTTCTAGAAAGAGAAATGTACCCTAGACGAGAAATGAGAGCAGTTTTATGATACCTACTGCACTCGTTAATGTTGCATAATGAAAATACGGCATAGTTTCACTCAACTTTCTCTCAAATACGTTTTCAAAGCCTTTCGTTTGCTAGTTCTTGCTACTGAACGTGTGTATTTGGCCGACGTATGATCTTTAAATTATACAACTTTCAAAAGTGTATGTACCAGATGGTTGCCATGACAAGTCTCGCGTACTACGAAAACACGAACAGCAAAGAACTGACTAGATTGTGAGTTCAAAGCAGGGCCGTTAAACAGAACGCGTGGAGTGTGGAAGAGCAGGGACCCCTGGCGCGGCGCGGCGCTCTAGGTGCGAGGGGGAAAGGGTCCCCGTTATATTCCACATTCCACAAGAGCTTCGTCTGGCAGCGAGAAGGAACAGCACGCGGTGCCTCGCTGTTTGGAGACTTCAATGATTGGAACGCGCGCAACTGCCTGTCTCGTGCCGAATCGGCTCTCTCTCTTGAAGGAGGACACGTATGTCAGGTGTACGATAATGGGGATGTGTGTTATGTGCCGTACGCATAAAGGTGTGCGAATGTGAGCTTCCGAGACATTCTCTCACCGACTGCCACCGGCGCTTGGCCGACTGTGAGGGAATATATAATTATGAGAAGTGTGTGTGTATGTAACATTTTCGGAACGATAGTGGAATTTGCATACGTGAAAAGTTGGAAAGCGCCTGTGGCGGACCTGGAGTTATAATTCTCTCTATATTTTTTTTCCAATAATATTATCTAAACAGAAAAGTAGTTTCATGAATATAGAACTTTAATGCTTTATCATTACCAACATCTCAGTTATTGATAGTATGTTCTACTGGTTTAATAATCTGTTTTCAATTGTAATTCACTATTAAACTGATGTATTTGATCATCATTGATTTCCGAGCTTTCTGATTCTCATTACTTCGTTTTAAAACATTTTAAAAAGATATTTATATTTCTTAAAATATGCAAATACAGCTTAGCTTTTCATTTCTTACAAAGTTAAAATAGGGAATCCAAACACAACTGGCTGTAGATCGAGTTTTTCGAACTATTTCCATCTACCTAGCGCTTACTAATTGAATTTATTGTTAGTTCATTGCTTCTTTAATGAGCAAATAATTTTAGTTTTCTGAAAGTAATAACAATAATAATAATAATAATAATAATAATAATAATAATAATAATAATAATAATAATAATAATTTCAGCGAATACTTTCAATCTCCTTCGACCAGCACGTCATAAACCATTCACAATCTAATTCGCGAAAACGAAGATTGGACGACGGTACGTCTACAAACGCATTTAGGTGGACACGAATATTAAATACTCTTGAATGGAATCCGAATTCAACACATTTCACGATGTCTCTAATGTCTTTAAATAATAATAATAATAATAATAATAATAATAATAATAATAATAATAATAATAATAATAAGTGGTTGAAAGTTGGTAGCAGCCTGGAGCAGATTTTGTATTCAACCGACTCATAACATATTTAGTAGTGAAGTAGAGGAATAGTAATAATAGTTGTTGAAAGGTGTTCCTGAAATCCCCACGATTAGTTTTGCAAATAAATTGAAGGGCTCAGTAGGACAAGGAGTTATCCCACATGTTTTGTGGAATTGAGTTATTAGCATTAAATAAAACTTCTAATATTATTATTTTGGTATAATCAAGTATTTAATCCAGTATGGACCTTATATCCAAGAGTACGTGTTTAAAAGTGTACTCAGTTTTATTATGAAAGTTCTCAAAGAAGTCCTCAATATCTGCTATCTAGGTTGATGTGGGATAGCCGCTTGTTCTACTGCGCCCGTCAATTGTAGGAAGGGCCATTTTGTGACAGCAGAAACCAATGATTGGTTTGTTATAGTTGTCATGTATTATTACAAACGTTTTTGGAGCTGTGGGTTCACCTTATCAGTTTATCCGTGGAGCATCCTCTGAAGTGGGAAATGCCTCCGTGTGCGCAGAGGCAGGAGCAATCGTAGCTGCAGTCGAGAAAGCAGGTAGACAAACAGCCGCGGTGGGTGAGTCTTCGCCTCGCCTCGCCCCCGCCCCCGCCCCGGCCGTGGCCTACGTGATCGACTGCGCTGCAAAAGGTCACGCCGAACCGCTGGCGTGGGAGACCTCGAGCGCACGCGAGAAACTGCCAGCCTGATCTTGAATCACTGTTTCCAGCTGTAGCATTATGTCGTTGTCTTAAATTCGATTTTAGCGGTTATAAGATAAATTAATTTTATAAAAGTGATGATATTGCAAATCACTGTGTCCAGCTGTAGTATTATGCCCTTGTCTTAAATTCGATTTATCGCGGTAATAAGACAGATAACAAATTAATTTCATAAAAGTATAAATATTGCAAATCACTGTGTCCAACTGTAGTATTGTGTCGTCTTAAATTCGATTTTAGCGGTAATAAGATAGCAAATTAATTTCATAAAAGTAATAATATTGCAAATCACTGTGTCCAGCTGTAGTATTATGTCGTTGTCTTAAATTCGATTTTTGCGGTAATAAGACAGATAAATTAATTTCATAAAAGTATAAATATTGCACATCACTGTGTCCAACTGTAGTATTGTGTCGTCTTAAATTCGATTTTAGCGGTAATAAGACAAATAACAAATTAATTTTGTTAAAGTAATAATATTGCAAATCACTGTGTCCAACTGTAGTATTATGTCGTTGTCTTAAATTCGATTTTAGCGGTAAAAAGACATAAGAAATTGATATCCTAAAAGTAGTAATTTTGCAAATATTAGTCTAAAGCGGAATTAATTTCTTCCCAGTCTCTTTGAATTTCTTTGCGACTAATCAATTTGTACTATTTCCATATCCCGTAAACCGTATGTTAAATACATAATTGTTTTTCAGTTTAGCACCCAGTGTTTGATATTTCCTTTTCTTCTTAGAAATTGTTTCTTCTTAGTAAGCCCGTCGATTAAATTCGCAAGTAAATTTGGAAGGACCATTGGGAGACGAGTCGTTTTATAACAGCAGAAAACAAGGCTTCAGGTGATACAATTGCATTTGTTATAAACATTTCGTGTAGCTATGCGTTCACTTCATGAAATGCTCCACGGATGAACTGTTAAGGTGAAATCACAGTTCCAAAAACGTTTATAACAATAAATGCAACAATAACCAACGAATAATTGTTTTTTTTTTTACTGTCACAAAATGGACGTACCTACAATTGACTATCCCACATCGACCTACCTCTGAGATATTGATGGTTTTACTGTAACTTTCATAATATAACTCAGCTCATTTTTAAACACGGTACATTTACATATAAGGTCGATACTGGGTTAAATACTAGATTAGACTAAAATAATAATATTTGGAATTTTATTTAATACTCACGACTCAATTCCACATGGGTAACCTTGACCTACTGAGCCCTTCAATTTATTTGCAAAACTAATCGTGGGGATTCCAGGAACACATTTCAACAACTATTATTATTATCCCTCTTCTTCACGACAAGATTGAAAGTATTTGTTAAAATTATTATTATTATTATTATTATTATTATTATTATTTGCTGAAAACTGAAATTATATGCTCAATAAAGAAGCAATGAACTAACAATAAATTCAACGAGTAAGCATTAGGCAGATGAAAATAGTTCAGAAAACTGGATCGATATCCAGTTGTTTGAATTCCTTCTTATTTTAACTTCTAAGGCAATTAAAGCTGAGCAATACTTGGAGGTTTTAAGGAATATAAATAACCCTTTAAAATGTTTTAAAACGACGTAATGATGCTCAGAAATCAATGACATCAGTTTAATAATGGATTGCAATTGAAAACAGATTTTAAGTCAGTAGATCCAAACATCTCAAACAGTTATTGATGACTGTTTGAGATGTCGGTAATAATAAAGCATTGAAGTTATTTACCGGAAAGTCCTGACGCTTCTCGTTTCTGCATGCCGTCACTGACGAAATATAATCAATCAGAGATCCTGTTCAAGTAAACGGCCTCGCCCTCCGCTTGTTAGCCCTGGCCTGCATCCGTGTCTCTCTCTTGCACCAGGGATCTCTCTTGCATCTGCATTGAGATTCCGGTTTTACCTTTTCATTTGTTCTGAAATATATCTGTTAAGATATTTGTAGTTCGTGTGGATGTGCGTATGTGTGAGTATTTTAATATTACTGCCAAATCCGTATTATTTCCGGAAAAAAAACGGTGCTTAACTTGCGGTTATTAATCCTTCTAATCCATCAAGTCGTCACAGTGTTATGACTGAAAAGCTTGAAACTAGAAAAAACAGGAAAAAGTGAGTTGCTTAAAATATAAGTTATTTCTTAGAAAGTTGATTTTTCATGTTAGACAAACAAGCACAAACTAATTCGTTCAAATAGCCTATCTTTTGCATGTTCAAACGCAATTAATCAAGACACCTCTTCATCCAGGAGAGGAAAGGTGTAAGGAAAATCCTTAATTATCTTTTTAACACGGAACTTCATAGCACCAAGAACAAAGAAACGCACGTGTGACATTTTAGAATTTAAAATGTTTACAAAAACTCAATTTTTACAATGAAATTATACACCCTTTGAAGATTGCTTTCTAGATAGATTCTTTCTGAGCTTTTTTATTGTAATGAATGCACGAACCTGCCGCAGGTCTAGTAACTTTCTTGTCTGCTCCATTTAAACAATTTGAAATTCTGCGTGAAAAGCGCCTGACTGACTCCTCTTAGTTCGTGTGGCCGAGAGCAAAAGTCTTTTGATTCGGAAGACCAATGCGGCGTAACTGTGAAGCTGCTTTTTGGCTCCTCCGCGCCTCTACTTAACAGTCTCCACCCTGCTCCACGTTTGCACGTACATGGTATGATGGGAAATTAGTCGGGAGGTTAGTGCGTTTCTCGGCTGGGGCGAAGCCCCGCTGTGGGGAGATACCTCCAGACGGAAAATCCCCCGCAAGCTGTCATATAGACCGGCAAACGTGGTGGAAAGTGATACACGGGAAAGCGAGGATTATGAATCAATTCGTAACTTCGTCTTGCTGTAAAACACGTTGGAAGTTTTGCGTTAACTGTTCTTAAGGATTTTTTTTTTATGTTAATCGGAGAGGCTGAAGGACGGCGCCTTGCCGTTGACTGTTGACTTGTAAATGCGCGAGCGAAGCTAGTCAAATTGACCGAATCGAATTGGCGATTTTTTCCCCAAGCTAACGTAAACCAACTACACTAAAACATGCTGTTTCTGAATCAACACTCACTATACAGTTCATTGCTCACGTGTTACATTTTTTTAATCAATTTGTTGCGTCTTTAATTGACGTAAACGTGACTTCATGCCCCGGGAGCGTTGAGCGCTTTGCGCTTCCGGATTAATCCTCCATTAATTATTATCATTGACATATCCGTCACGTCGCCGTCCGCAGTCAGTTGTCAAGAGGACCGCCAAGTAGCACCTCCGCGTACGCGCCTCCTACTACGCGCCCCTGTGTCACTACTCAGCGGCCTGAATTGGGAAGGAATTAGCATTGTGGTAGGATGTAGGTAGGGACTAGTCCCTGTGAAACATGTGCAAACTCGTTTTGTCGCAACAAATTTCACATGAGGTTCTACGATTCTACTATGGGAATCGAACCCGGAACCTGAGTGGTGAAAGTCAAGCGACTCCGCCACTGAGCCACAAGAACAATTTGTTTAAATTTATTTATTTATTTATT
>BOPP01000057.1:1045554-1055573 GCA_017312745.1 Gryllus bimaculatus
CGCCCGGCGACGGCGTTTGACAGCGGACCGCCAGTACCGCTCCCGCGCGGCCGCCACTCGGCTCGGCTCGAACGACGCGCGGCACGGCCCCCTCGGACATTTTCGCGCGCCGCCACGGCCCCTCGAGGATCGCCGCCGCCACGACCTCGCGAGGATTTCGCCGGCCGCCACGGCCCCGCTCGAGGTATCGCCCGCCGCCACGGCCCCTCTCAGATTTCGCCGCCGCCACGCCCGCTCGGAGATTTTCCGCCGCCGCCACGGGCGCCCCCTCGAAGATTCGCGCCGCCACGGGTCTCCTCGGAGGTATCGGCGCGCCGGCGAAGGCCCTCTGCGAGATTTTGCCGCTGGCCACGGGCCTGCCTCGAGATTTCGCCCGCGCGCCACGGCCCCGCTCGAGATTCTGCGCCGCCACGGCCCCCTCGAGGGTATCGCCGCCGCACGGCCCTCGCGGAGATTTCGCCGCCGCCGACGGCCCGCTCGAGATTTCGCCCGCCGGGCCACGGCCCCTCGAGATTTCGCCACCACGGTCTCCTCCGAGGTTAATCGCCGCCGCCCCAAGCCTCTGCGAGATTTTGCCGGCCGCCACGGCCCCCGTCGAGATGTCGCCGCCTCAGCGGCTCCTCGAGATTTCCGCCGCCACGGCGTCCTCGAGGTATCGCCGGGCCGCCAGCGGGCCTCCTCGAGATTTCTCCGCCCGCACGGCCTCCTCGAGATTTCGCGCCGCCAGCGGTCCCGCTCGGAGATTTCGCACCCACGGCTTCCCACGAGATTTCGGCCGCCCGCCACCGCCCGCGCCCTGCGGAGATATCGCCGCCAAACCAGCGGCCCCCTCCAGATTTCGGCCGCCCGCCAACGCCCCTCGACGTAGTCGCGCCGCCACGGCCCCCTGAGATTCGCCCCGCCGCGGCACGGGCCTCCTCGAGATATGCGCCGTCCGCCACGCAGCCTTCGAGATTACGCCGCCACCGGCGTCTCCTTCGAGGTATCGCCGCCGCCACGGCCCCCCGAAAGATAATCGCCGCTGCGCCACGGCCTCCTCGAGATATCGGCCCGCGCCGCCAGCGCCCCGCTCCAGATTTCGCCCCCACGGTCCCCTCAAAGGTATCGCGCGCCCTGACGGCGTCCCCTCGAGTTTTCGCCGGCCACGTCTCCTCGAGGTATGCGCCGCGCGCCACGCCCCCTCGAGATTCGCCGCCGACCGGTCTCCTCGAGGTTTGCGCCGGCGGCTTCGCACTCTCGCAGATTTCGCCGCGCGCCACACGCCCTCTGCGAGAGTTCGCCAGCCGCCACGGCCCCCTCGAGATTCCGCCGGCACGGTCTCCACGAGGTATCGCGCCGCACCCCCGGGTCCCCTCGAGTCGATTTTTACGCCCGCTAGCGCCACGGTCCCCTCGAGATTTCGCCGCCACGGCTCCCTCGAGATTTCGCCGCCGCCACGGCCCCCTCGAGATTTCGCCGGCACGGTCTCCACGAGGTATCGCCGCCGCCACGGTCCCCTCGAGATTTCGCCGCCACGGCTCCCTCGAGATTTCGCCGCCGCCAAGGCCCCCTCGAGATTTCGCCGCCGCCACGGCCCCCTCGAGATTTCGCCGCCTCGGTCTCCTCGAAGTATCGCCACCGCCATGGCCCCCTCGACATTTTGCCGCCGTCACTTCCCTCTCGAGATTTCGCCGCCGGCACGGCCCCCGACGGCCTGTCGCGGCGGGCGAGATCCCGCCCGTTGCTGCTTCGTCGCAAAAACGCACCACCTCCATGTAATCGATTCGCGCCGTGCGGCGGTAGGAGCGATTTTTCTTCCGTGGGAGAGGAACGCGGCCTGGTTCGCACCTCGATGTGCGGAGGGCTGGCCGTAAACCATCTCGTAAACATGGGTTGGGGTTCAATATCGCAGGGAAAGAGGGTGGCTTTGTATTTGGGTCTCCTCGTCGGATGAATGGCGTCTGGCGCATAAAGCACAAATAATCTAGTCCTCGTCCCAGAAGGAGTGACAGAATATCCCGTCTTCGAACTGTCGGAAGTGTTCAACACTACCCTCCATGGCGGGATAAGGCGAGCCCCATTCGGCAAGCCCAAGAATAGCACAGTATGGGGAGCCCCTATCGCACAACCATGTCCACCAAGTACAGTAGCTCCAAACTGGGATTCGCAGAACCAATGAGTTTGGGATAGGAATGAAATAATTATACGCGACGTCATTGCCTACAATATTATTTATGAAAATAGTAGCTTTCGATGGCTTAGCCATCATCATCTGTTTTCTGCTGTATGGAAGCCAACAAACGACTACAATGCGTTATTTTAATATTGTTGGCAATGACGACGCATATAATTATTTCATTGGAAATGCCAACGAAAACTCACCACAATACCTATATTAAGATAGGAATGTAGCACTGTATGCTAGTCGCCTCTTCCTATTGTGATGAAAGCCGAGACATTGCAAGGCATTTTAAATTTAAAGTGAATATTTAAATTTTGAATGCTATTTTCAATATTAACTCATTGGATTAAATATTTAAATTAATGAAAGAGCAACCAGCGAAGAGCAACCACACACACCTTTCACTCATTTATACATTTTTGAGTATGATATTGACAACAACTGCCAGAGTCCTGTGATCACGAACAATTCTTTTTTTAAATGGTTTTGGTGGAAAATCGAGTTTAAAAAAGTTCCCTGGTAAATTACACAAATGAAATGATAGCGGAGTTCTTTTTTTTAAAAAAAATAGAAAATTAAGAATTTTCCAAATCATGGAAAATTGAATTTTATCTGTTGGTATCCAGACGCAATTACAAATAAATGAGTTAAAATGAAACAAAATGAAAACACACTCACAAAGAAACACTTTCTAAACAAATTACAAACTTGAACAAACCTAACTACAGTTTCAATCATAAAAATAAAACACATGCTCGAGTTATACACTACTTAATCTGATATTTTGCTTCATTCACAAATTTGTGAGTTACAAAATTCCTGACTTGGTATATTGCTTTACACATTAACATTCACCCTGAAATGCAATAATTGCTTACAACACAAAGAAAAGAATTTGGCCTTGCCATTTCTATGCATTGTACGGAACGTTTAACTCGGTGCCACTCTTTGTCTCCACTAACGCGTTTTGATACGCCCGATGTGCATTTTCATGGCCTCCTGCTCATCCATGAGGACAGCAAGCGGTTACGATATGTCGGAGTGAGTATAGATAAATATTATCTCCGACTAGGTTTCTTGTCTCTCGGACCTTATGCCTTATGAACAGATCAAACATTTTACTTTAAAAAGTATAATCAACGATAATTTATTCACAAATGCTTCCTTATGTTATTGATTAAAGATATCATTTTCTTCTTCTATTATAAAGAATTCATCTTCTATTCGAGAGCCAGCAAAATAAATTGACCAATGTCATGACCAACTCATTTCTGTAAAGTGAACATGTCATAACATAATGACATTATTAACACATAAACGTAATGTAGCAGGTAAGGCATGCTAAGATCGCTAAGGTGTGAAACATGAAAGGACAAATGACTCGAGTTGCTCCGTAGCCGGTGCGGACGACTTCAAAGAAACGCGAGACTGACACCATCACTAAAGGATGTTGCACGATATTTTGATTTGAGTTGAGAGTGTTATTGGGGGAGCAATTCTGTTTTCCATTTTTCTCGAAAATGCGATAGGATGGAATCAATGGCAAATAACACTGACAACACATTTTGGTATACTTGAAGCGAAATTCATCGAAACATACAGAATAAATTGTGCAAATTCTCTGTGGCATGAGGTGGAATTCTATATTACCTCCATCTCCCTCTCAGAATAAGATTGTATTCTTAGATAATCTGACTCTTCAATAGGGAGCGCAGTTCTTTAATTTCGCAATATTTCAAGAAAGTACAGATTTTCTACGCGATTGTGAAAAGAAAAAAACAACAACAAAAACAATACCTTATATATCTTGCTCACATTGTTTTCTTAGCAGCTAGGTGATTTCAGAATAATCTCCACTTGTATAATGAGATGTATTTATATTACATGCGAGGTTAAGAATTATAGGATGGTTTACTAGGTTTCTAATCACGTTTCATTACAGATTTGATGGAAAATACTCGGAAAATTCCCTCCAAAAGTCTTACAACTCTTCTTAAAATTAATTCGAAAGAATTATAGTTTGATTATTCGAAAGACTATTGATATAAAATTATTCACTTTGTGTATCAAATGAAGACCCAGGTACAAAAACTCATGAAATCGAAATAATAGGCTTTAAAATAATGTGCTTGGAGGGTTTTACCAGTACAATCACCATTAACTAATAGATAGCCAGCTATTCAATTGGAAAAATGACAAGTGACAATTAAAAGTCTTCAAACTCTCTCACAAGTAATTTTTTGTCTTTCAGCTTACAATTAATTCTGCCAAGTTTAATTGCTTTCTTCAAATAAGCCTGCAGCCCTCTTCTCACGAAACGTTCTTACGAGAAATATCTCGTAAATTCGCGGAGTCAGAACTAGAAAGTTACAGAAACAGAAAGGCAGTTTGGCAAAAAGAAACTTCTACAGTCCTATTCGTAAGCAAATATGATTTAGCACAAAGTTTTGTCTTGAAATCTCTCCGTATGATCAATTATTATTATTTTTAAATCATTCTATTTCTTTAATAAATGTTTAAGTCACATTTGACAACCTTGTCATGCGACAGCACTTTTGAATACTGTTCATCATAACACGTTGCATCTTTCATTCCTTCATCTCGTGGAACTACTTCAGTTACATTCACTTTTTTCTGAGTTATCATTAACAAGTTTGTAGTTTTCTGACAGCCCGAATATAATTTGTCGTAAAGGTTTTAATTACATGATAAATCCACAGAAATACATAATAATTAAATATGATAAATAATTTTGAAAAAAATATAATATGAAGAAGAAATTGAATATTCTGTTTTTAATTCTGTTTCTTTTCATTTATTTTAGGATCTATTTTTGATAATCAAGCAAAACAATAAAATTCCTTTTACCTCGTTTTCAGAGAATGTTTGAGTTTGTATAACTGAATTATATTCCTCAGTCACAATGTTTGCAATAAACGCGATGATATCTTCATCATCTTCAAGTACCAAAAATGTTGTCCCTGAATTCGGGAAGGATCTTTGGGGCAACAAGAGAAGCGAAAAGAACAAGCAAAAAGTAATGAAGCAATGGTGTTGCTTAAATTATAATCCGTTTAACTTCCTCTGGTGTCCTCTTGGTATGAATGTTTTGAATACCAAATCAGTTAACATTATATCATCTGTTTAATGCATTAACGTCTTAATTAATACGTTTACATCTTCAATTCGAACTACGAGGAATATTTCTAACAGATATGAACTAAGAAAGGGAGTCTCACTTTTAACAACTGCAAAATCTCGGTCGAAAGAAGGAATTCTATTCTATTCAAAATACCAATACACTACTTATCAGATAAAATGTGGTAAATTTATTTCTTTGAACATTATGCATTATTTGCGATGATTATTCTCATTTCTTTGCCCATTGTTCTTAGGAATTGATTATTTTTATTGCAAGGTACCTGTATTAGTAATAGCGCTGAATCACTTATTTTCAATTTGCGAGGAATGATTTACACTCCCGAGACAAAACATTTTCTATTGCTTGTAAATTTCAAGGAGCACTTGCAGTAACTCAAGATAGCGAGTACACAAGTTTCCTGTACATGCGAAGGCATAAGAACGGTGTGACGGTACTTCGCATGCGGGCGAGATCGTTTCTCTATACTTTCTTTCCAAGTTTAAGGATCGTTAGTCACGTAGAAAGATGCAATGACTGGATGCAGATTGCGAAAGAATGCGCCATAGGACGTTACAGCTCTTCCCGAGTTGTTTAGTGGATACAGCTTCGTAGTGTCATGGCAGATAACGACAACAACATGCTACATCATTGCGTCCCTATTCCCTCCTAACACGTTTGAAATTTCACCAATCATTCACCATTTTGTAGATTAGAGTTTCCCAAACTTTCTCAGTCACATTCCACTACAATTAATTTGAAATGAGATATCATCAGTTTTTGCAGAGGAACGCAGTATTTCGATTTCCTGTTTTTTTTAAACAGCAAATCATTTCGAGTTCACAATTATTGTTCATTGAATTGTCTAATTACCTTGCGCGATTACAGAGAATGATCGACATTATAGCCACTTGCGTGCCAAGGAACGATGAGCTCTATTTCAGAAGTATTACACAGCACATGTTGTGAGACGCTTGACCTAAACGATCAAAGCCCGATAGAAAACAGAAGCACACCACACACTACCGGGCGTAACGAATATCAACATTCCCTTATCAGTTTATCCTTCCATGAAATATGCACATTGAAAGCGAGGCAAATGTACTAGTTGTGATTTCATCCTTCGTGAGAGGAATCCAATACACGAGTATGACGAAAAAATGCTTTTCTTTAATGACTCTATTGTAGGTGTCAGTGGTGTGACATCTATTTAGAAAATAACCGAACTTTATTTTTTAAACATTATTTATTTTATAAATTAGGGTCCTTATCCCCTTCAAAGTACTCAACGCTCTAATTCACTCTTTTCCCAACGATGTGTTTATTTCGTGAAGCAGTCCTGGATAGCTTCCTTTGAAATTACCTTTAAGGTCCGTGACGAATTTGCCTTAATGTTATCAATATTCTAAAAACGGTGTCCTTTCAGAACGGATTTTAATTTCGGAAATGAAAAAATCACCAAGAGACAGGTATGGTGAGTAGGGAGACTGAGGAAGGGCAGTAATATGCTTTTTGGTACAAAACTAACGAATTGACAAAGCGGAGTGATGAAAGAACAATGCGTTGTCTCGCCACAACTCTAGAATCTTTTGCGAATATTTTCAGAAACAGGGGTAAAACCCCTGGTTAATATGGTGAATAGCACTTCCCTTTCCGCGTACGATAACTGTAGGTATTGTAATAATATTCTCTAAGGCATCCTGTAAGACTAAGTAGAGTAACTCACCTAATACATAGCAAAAACTTATAACCCTAGAAGAAACGATTTTTAATACTATAGACTTTCACAAACGTAAAATCTTAGCCAAAATTAACAATTTAACATTTTCAACAGACTTTCGTAAGTATTATCTCACCGCCAAATGTAACACATGTTATTTTCTGTATTTCAACAAATAAAATACAAATCTTATGACAGAATTTTCCTGGCAGATATCACTTTCAAGAGTAGGCAATTCCATGACCAACGCAATTTTACAACGAACACATTTTGACACGAAGTGATCCGCTCGCGCTAACGCGTGTCAGTACATGCACGAGTGTCCAACGTGCTGCGTTCGCGAGGGCCTTTCAGCCTTTGCTTTAGCTCCGGCGCGCACGTTGTACAATAGACCTCCCTCATTTTTAAAAAAGTTTCTTCTAAATGGAATAATATTGTACTAAACAGCTCTGCCATTTACAACAACAAATCTACACTTGCAGCATAAGTCACCATGAACTATTGCAAATATAAGTAAACACCTCCCTAGGAAATGTACTTCCATATTTATAATTCGCAGCAGTTTTGGTGGATTGTTGGGGGACAGTTATTCTCCATTTCAAGCATTGTTTCACCTTAAGAAAAGAATTAAAAATGCACAATTCCATTTCAAAAAGTCCAAAAAAGAGTATCACTTTGGCATTGTGTGTAGATAGAAGAGCTTTCTTGGGGCGTGGATATAATTTGCCAATCTATTGCAATGACTGAAATTTACTCTCGGGAAATTTACTAATGTCGTAGCAGTTAACCCGGCTTTTGTCTCCCGTTGAGATCCTTTGAGTGAAAGTTTTACCGTCATTGTATTGCCCAAGGAATTGCGTCCACAGGATTTTCTTTCTGATGTTCGGACATCAAACGAGGAACAAGCTTTGCTACAACTCTACGCAAACGCCGCTGCTCTCGGTATCGGCCACTGCGTTGTCTGTGAAATCCGTTGGCCACTGCATTGCGCGTGGTGAGAGGTTATACCTGAAATGAGGGCTTCTCGGTACACAGTTGACACTGGACCTCGGAATACTGAATTCCCTCACGATTTCCTAAATGGAGATGGATGCGCCTAGCTCCAACTACCATTCCGCGTTCGAAGTCTGTTATTCGTCCGCGTTCCAAGTCTGTTGTCGTGAGGCCCCAATCACGTTAGAAACATTTCCACATTAATCACTCGAGTACAAATGAAAGCTCTACCAATGCACTGCCTCTTTATGTCTTTCGTACGTGATAATACTGCCATCAGCATATTTGTGTATTGCTATCTCTTGACGTTTGTCGCCTCAGTGTAAGACACGTGGTTTACACACAATTTGGTTTCACTGAATAACCAAACAATAGAATTTTAATCCCATTTCTATTTTTAACCGCAGTATTTCAGTAGATGTGGTACACCGAGTGTGAGTAAACTCCAGCTAGAGCGCTAGCCACTACGCCCCAGGTCGCCCACTGCTTCAACGTAGCTTGAATAGGAGAGCGGATAGGCGCCGGGTGCTGTGCCCCGCGTGCGAGTGAACGCCCTCCGGCGAGGACGGAACTGGCCGCCGCCGCTTCCTCCCTCCTGAATATGCAGCGTGTCGGGCGGTCTGGCGGAGCGGCGTTCCGGCCGACGCACTGGCCGTCCATGGCCCCCTGGCGGGGGCGCGATGACGCGAGCGGGAGAGGTGCGCGGAGTTAGCGTAATGCCTCTCGGCGCAGAACAGGAAGAACAAGATGCGTTTCGCAGGGAGCCTGTTTCCCAGGGCGTCCTGCTGTAACGGTAGCGCTGCGTGCGTTTCCTCTTTGGCGCGGGGCACGTTCTTTTTTTTATTTATTTATTTTTGTTTTATTTAAGGTCGCATCAACTTCTAGGTCATTGGCGACCACTATTGCTTGTTACGGTATGGTAACTATGAGGATGACACGATATGATGATGATGATGGGGGAGTGAAAGGAGGAACACAATACAAACATGTCCGAGACGGGTCTCGAACCCGCGATCCTTCGGCCCGAGCCTGTTTTCCGGAGAGTCCTGCTGTAACAGTAGCGGTGCGCGTGTTTCCTCTTTGGCGCAGGGCACATTCTCGTGGAATCAAGAAGCTTTTTTTAAATTTATTTATTTTTATTTTTTATTTAAGGTCGCATCAACTGCTAGGTCATTGGCGACCACTATTGTGTGTAACGGTATGATAACTATGAGGATGACATGATACTCGTATGATGATGATGGGGATGTGAAAGAATGAACACAATACAAACATGTTCGAGGCGGGACTCGAACGCGCGATCCTTCAGTCCGTGTCACCACGTCCATTGCGTGTTACGGTATGGAAACTATGAGGATGACATGCTACTCGTATGATGGTGATAGGGGTGTGAAAGGACGAACACAATACAACCACGACCGAGGCGGGACTCGAACCCGCGATCCTTCGGTCCGAGCCTGTTTTCCGGAGAGTCCTCTTGTAACGGTAGCGCTGCGTGCGTTTCCTCTTTGGCGCGGGGCCCACTCTCGTGTAATGAATAAGTTTTTTTTTTAATTTATTTATTTTATTTAAGGTCGCATCAACTTCTAGGTCACTGGCGACCACTATTGTGTGTAACGGTATGATAACTATGATGATGACATGATACTCGTATGATGATGATGTGAAAGTTTGAACACTATACAAACATGTCCGAGGCGGGACTCGAACCCGCGATCCTTCGGCCCGAGCCTGTTTTCCGGAGAGTCCTGCTGTAACGGAAGCGCTGCGTGTGCTTCCTCTTTGGCGCGGGTCATATTCTTGTGGAATGAAGCTTTTTTTAAATTTATTTATGTGTTTTGTTATTTAAGGTCGCATCAACTACTAGGTCATTTGCGACCACTATTGCGTGCAACGGTATGATAGCTATGAGGATGCCACGATATGATGATGATATGAGGGGGGGGGTGAAAGGACGAACACAATACAACCATGCCCGAGGCGGAACTAGAACCCGCCAACCGACG
>BOPP01000057.1:1062698-1088864 GCA_017312745.1 Gryllus bimaculatus
TCGTTTTGTTCTCCAATGCCAATGTGACATACAAAAACGCGTCCTTCCGTTCTTCTTCGTGAACCAATTTGTTTTTGTTCGTATAGAAATTTTATTTTTTTGATCCGTCCCTTATTGAAACACCGCTCCCCTTCCAGTCCCCTTGCAACATTTAACGTGTAATTCATTAAAAGTTTTAACCAAAATCTATTCTTAGAAAGAAGAGATACCCAAAAAGAAAAATCAAATATAATACCCAAAACAAATAAACCCATATAAACTAGGTATGATTAATAAATGGAATTCTTGTTGAACGGTTCCGTACCTCTACTCTCCGTCTACTAGAACAACCCTGCTAAAATTCTCCCCCAAAATTAAAAATAAAAAATGGGCTGATAAACAAATATATGCCCTCCCAAATTTAAAAATACTACTGAATAATTCATGTACATTAAAAGTATTTTACCACTATATTATAAATATTTTGTGTTTCAAACCTTCATAATTTTTAAATTCATCAATAGGTGTTAAAAGGGTCCCCATTACCCCCTATTGAATTTTAGTTTATTCATTATTTTGATAAAAACAACCCAGAAATCTGGCTATAAAGAAGAAATAAGTAATAATAATAGTCAATAAAAATAAATTTAATATAATTAAATTGTAAAATAAAGTAGATTTAAAGCTGCAATCGGTGCCAAATATATGAACGTCCAGCAAACTTTGAAAGTTCGCATCGCTCCGACCAAAACAAAAGATGCGGCCAGTTCTTTGGTAATCCCGGGTAGGAAGTGGAGGTGAAAAAACCTGGCCAACCTTGAACCTGCCCCTAATGTTAGGCCCGTAATTCTTTCCCGGTTTAGAAAGACATCACGAACCAGTCAGAAGATGCCGGTATGCGCCAAAGTGAATTTACCCCAAGAGCATCCTGGTTTGTCAAACGCCAACCGTGCAATTTCAGTTCATCCATCCTGTGGGGCGGCGAACTTACCAACTGGAGCCCCTATGCATATCACTCCTATACGCTTTCTGGATAACAAGGCACTGCCCGGTTTCTTTTTAAGCCACGCAGCGAATTAAAACGACAACTTTGAACAACAGTTTGAGTTTTCCCCAAACCCGGGAAGACGTGCTCTCCAAGCGGGTCATTGGGTAAAAAACCCTACAGCCCTTTGAAACCTTCTGAACAGTAATTGTAAGCCCCATGTTAATTGACCCCCCAATTCCCAGAACCCCGAATTCGAATTTTGAGGGAGGCCAAACAGTTAATTTTATTTAGTGGTCTCCCATTCACAGGCAGTGAGTTCTGGAGGGTCCAAGAAACATTCAATTTTTGATTGGTTACGGTTGGGGCACATAATATTTTTTAATGACAATGAGGAAATTATTTTTAAAGGCCCATTTTTTTGTAATTGTTTTTGCAAAAACCACATTTTAAAGAAAATTGTCCGATAATTGTCCCCTGTAGACCGATCAAGGCGCAGTAGAAAAATATTTAAATGACTTCTTTGGCCCGATGTTTTTTAAAAAACCCTCGTGTGATTAAACATTTATTTCCATTCCCATAAAAAAAATTGATTTTTCCCAAAAAGGCTTCAGGCTTAATACAATCAATCCCCAAAATTTTCGCGGCCATATCGGAGAATTCCCCCCAGTATTTATTTCTAAAAATTTCAGTCGTACCATAGACAGTACCTGACAACCATTAATATAAAAACAATAACCACCAGTAGAATTAACGTACATAATATTCCGACACCAGTTTACTAATAACTTTGCCCCGGACACTTCTTTTTCTCTTTTCTTTTAACCTCTTCCCCCATCCAGCATTGCATCAAGACACTTCTTCCTTGTTTCCTTTTAGATGGAGCTCAACACTGTAAGTATTTTTTAAAAAGAAACTCACAATTCGGTTGGCCGGCCCCTTGAGGATCCCAAATTTTCCAATGTTCATCAAGACAGCGAAGTTCAGAGAAATCCGTGAAAAATGCGTAGACTATAAAATATTCCTCTTGCACATTTGTGAAAGAATCTCCATATAAGCTTCCTCAGTTTGTTTCTGTTGTACATTGTTTAAATTATTACTTTTACTTCATCTCCAAAAATGCAATTGAACCACCGTTTCTGGGAAGCCAGATCAGAGGAAAATCATGCCACTAGGCTGAAAACTTAATATATTTACTGTTTCCACGTAATATGTTTCAGATATTTAAGTGCATTTCTCTTTAATAATAACAAGATCCTGAACCCAAATTTCCATTCACAACCTTCTAACGAATTGACGTCACCCAAAAAAAAAAAATCTTAAATTTCAATCAATAAGAACCCAGATATTTACAAGTGGATAATTTGACGTCGTAGCAATTGAGTTCTGGTTGATGTTTTGCTCCCGAAAATTATTTTAGTAACAAAAAACAACAACCGACTACCGCATATTTGGCGACCATTTCTCTGTTTATGAATTATAACCCTACGATCACATATCTTTCTGGCCCAAATTTTTAGACCCTTCTTCAACAGCTAGATACGCACGAAAACAAATCCCAAAGACCAACAGAACACCATAGATATAGCGACATTTTCCCCTATACAACAACCATATTGTACAAATCAACCCCGCATTTCCAGCCAAATTTGATTAATCACCCTCATCCTCTACTCTCGATAAAAATATGAAGGTTGGCAGCCCCCCCTGGCATTATCAATTTTATTTCCACTTCGTTGAGCTATATCCCTACTTGTGTTTTCCTAGCTTACTTGAACTGTAAGCCGGCACCCATCGTAGTATCAAAAATTACCAATTGTTGAACACGCACGGAGACTCAAAATCGTCCGATAAATTTTGAAACAAAAAGCAAACCTTTCCTTTACACCCCGAACGCAGAAACACATGTCTAACTTCGGGAGACCCTGTGCATGGCGAATGCACTACGAACACCGCCCCTTTGCTCCGTTCATGTCGTCCCTGGCGCTGGCAAAGGCGTGGGGGTCTGGCAGCTGAGAAAGTCTCGTGAAGACGGTGTGACAATTCGAATCCACGACCATCCAACGAGAGCAAGATACACAATGTGGTGCGTTCCGGCTTCTAGCCGTTGGCCCCCCCGACCGACTTTCCGTGCGGGGGCTTTTACCGCCCTGGCCCGGGGGGCGCCGGCGCACTAAGCGGCCCCCCCGTGTGCCCCTGAAATGAACGGGGGACCTTCAGGAGAAACCGCCAACCAGTGGTCCCTCGCTGTGCTTTGAGACCGGAACGGACTTTCCCGGTTTAGACAGAACCCGACGCGTACCCGCCCCTCAAGCGGCCGGCGGGGAAGCTGGCCACTCCCCCCGCCCCAGAGGAGCTACATACGAAAGGTTGACCTTTTATGTTCGCGACTTTTTTGGCCAACCCTGGTTGTTACAATCCTTGGCCCCAGTTCGTAAACGTAATGTTCGTACAAATTCCGCCCAATTGTAAAGTTGGACTTTTGAGGGTATACGTACTAGAACGTCTTTGGCATACGAGAGCTATTTGTTGATTGTTTACCAGTAACTTAAAAGATCATCCTTCGCCCCCAAAATGATTATATCGCGTTGAACATTTTGTCGCCCGCATTATTTTTACCAAACTTTCCCCGACCGTGGATTAACTCGAGTTAACAGTGCATGATGAACCTAATTCCCCAATCTTTTTGGCCCGAAGCTCATGCTTCACAGACCAGTGTTATACCGGTGGTAGGTGAATTCAAATCGTCGGTTCGCTAAGTTCACTCAAGACCGAATTTCGCGAAGGCTTTCCCAAAATTTCGTTGTTTGTTTCCCGAAAAACCCCATTTGACTCGCTCGGCCTGCTGAACTGATATTGCAAGGATCGTCTGGACCCTATCCGTTGAGATTGGAACAACCCTAAGGATCGATTAGCCTTGGGACCCAGCAATACATTTTCAATATCTGCATTACCCGCTACCCCAAGTCTCCCAACCACGAAAACCATAACGAAGCTAACATGACGAACCAGAGGACTAAACGGGTAAATGGAAACTGTTTTTCCCCATCTTAGATAAACTGAACTTACATATTTTATAGCCCCCTCGAAACCAGTATCTATCAATATTCCCAAATTATCTATACTAATGTTATGTCCACCCACTCTCTCTTTTCGGTGTATGATTTTTGTATCTCGGTTTCGTGTGGTTGGAATTTTTAAATAAACCGGTATTTCCAACCATTGAAAATAACGTATTCCCAATTTTCAAATTTAAAAAAGAAAAAAATTCTCCCTTCAACCGTTCCTTGGGTACATTTTAATTATTATATTACCAATGAAATTACTGGGTCTTTAGAGCGTTACCAATTAACCCCCTGTTTATATTATATTAACCATGTAACTTCCCAATGGACTAATTAACCCAGTTCCCAAAAAGAGTTGAAGTTCAGTTAAAACAATATATTTTGCGAGGATGGGTCTTCCCCCACTTACCCGGAACTAACAACACATTTTTCTAAACGGCCAAGAAACCCCAAGCTGTGTGGGATTAAAAAAACCCAAAGAATTTGTTACCCATAATGGTACACCAAACATGCCCGCAATGCGTAAAACGATTACAGTTACCAGATAAATAGTGTGCTTTAAAAAAAAACAGTGTGATAAAATTAGGACGTGCTACAGTGCGCGTGATACTAGACGTACCGGCTATATATGCCAGATTTGCGCATTCATATACCATGAATAAGACTTCATTATCCGACAGCCACGTATTTGTTAAAATGTTATGGAATCACATTATTTTCTTCAACAAGGTTTCAGATTTCCATAATTCCTTTGTGCAAGTACCCGGTACCCTCGAGATAAATGAAATTACAATCGGCATTTTATATTCCCAACGTTATCGTCTGTTGGGAAAAAAACAACAAGCAATACTTCCCTGTATGTCCCTTACTCCGACTTTCTTGCATGCTTTAACACTTTTATAAAACCCTCCTAAAAAAACTGAGTTCTAGTTTTTTGCTATGGAACAGCCCAGTTAATGTAATTTGTAGGCACCTCAATTGAAGTTGAAGGTCGTATTACAAATTTCATTTACATTTTTTGATGAAAGGCTTACGTATTCCATTATGATGTGTATCTTGCATTCTGCCCGGCAAAGCAAATTCACTTCATTCTTTGTTTTTCCTAATCCACGTAGAACGTGGCCGTTTTTTCCCAGAAAATGCACCTTTTCTGTCGCAGAAGTACAGCAGGTGATTGGAATTGCCGGTGCAATAAAGTCATTGCCATCACTTGGGCATTCGAAAAGGTTGAATGGTTTATGCAGACTTTAACGAAACGTACTCTCACTTAAAAGGCATAAACCCTGTTCCGACTCTGCAGCTCCATGCACCCGCTTTTACTAAAATAAGTTGCTTGTTCCATGGTCACATAACCGCCCGCTTCAAAACCCCGGAGAACAGCCGATTTAGGCAATAGTCTGCTTTGTCAATAACCAAAAAACCCATTCCACTTTATCAAAAAATCAATTTTTCGAAGAGTCTCAGCGTTTAGATTCTTCACGTTGATCTTGAATGAGGTTGCAAAGTAGATAATTCCTGAACCATTTAAGAACCATGAACCTACCTCTTCAATTTTTTGGTTGCACAACCAGGGACTCAGTAAGGCCCCAAAATGACTTTCAACATTGATTCACTGGTATTCTTCCCCTCTGGCTCTTCAAAGCTATCAATGTAATTCTTGTCTGGGTCTTATGCTATCTTCCTTTTCCGTGGCGTGTCGTTTTGATGCGCAATTTATATTGTCCGCCAAGCGTTTCAAGTTGGACATAACCCTTTTTTAACTTCTAGGAAATATGTAAAAATAAACAAGCTACCTCGGCTCGCTTCTTGTGCGTATATTCTTCACCATACTTCTGCAAATCGCCAAGCTTCCAATTTCATTCAAAAAAATGATTCAATCTTAACAAAATGCCCCTATAACACCCGTTCAAATGAACGAGGGCGAAAAAACTAAAACAATTATAATCCCCAAAAATCACCGACCCGTGCCCGTTAACAACTCTAAAGTCTTATTTTGATCGCAAATGACGCCCGAAATTCTGTGCTACACACTTCACCAACCAATTAACGAGATCGCCATGAAGTAAACAACTCTTCTACGTTTTTATTGAAAATTAAAAAATGCCGCACACGAAAAGAAAAAAAAATCTACAGACACAAGAAACCGGTACTTCTCAATACATAAAAGACCTAATAAACAATGGGTTCTGTAAAAAACCAACTTTTTACATGCAGAAACAAACACTACCACTATAAATTCCCAAAATACATAGTTTTATAAGTTCTAAATCTATTCCGTCGTGGACATCCAAAACAGAATTTTTTCCTATTTCAATGAAATTAAATGAGTCACCCCCAGTGATTCCAAACAAAATCCTTTCGAGCTCTTGATAAAATAAAACGCCCCGGACACGAAAGTAAAAAAGAAATACCCAATAACTATCTGATAACAGTTAAAACATAAACTCCATGTTAATGTAACTTTCAAATTGTTTGACCAACTCAACCAACCATCCCAAAAAAAATCACTACTTTAATCAAGTTCCAATTTTTTTGCAATCGACCGATTTTTTTGAAATCATTTAACAATCCCAAACATTGGGCAGCCCAAACAAAAAAGAGTAAAACAACCATCTTTTGCCAAGTTTTGAAAATTTGCAAAATAAAACGCGACACGAAGGTAACAAAAAAAATTACCCAATAAACGTTAATCTCGTACGTAAAACCAATAAAAATTGGTTCTCTGTAAAAACCTGTAAAAACCGTTAAACATGATGACCAAACTAACCATCAAATCCAAAAATAGCCACCCTCTTAAGTTACATAAGTTCATTTATAGGCATAGACAATTTTCCCATTCGATCACGACGTAACTGCCAGTTCACAAGATCAACCATCCTTATCGAGCATATATGAAATAAAAACGCCCGAGCAACAGCACAGTAAAATTTAAAAAACATTCACAAACACACGGTTATATTCCCATTATTGACCTTTCCGCCAGATACCACCCGAAAGTAACAACAAAACAATACAGAAATACACTTAATTACTGCATAACTATAAAAAACCAATAAATATGTTATGGTAAAACTGGGCTTTTTCATCTCTAATGGAACCACAAAAGACTAACACCATCCCAAATACTCTTCTATAAGTTCATTTTTGGCCATGACCAATCCAAAAAATCTTCACATTCATGGAATTAATGAGTTCAAACAAAAGAGTAATCATACTACTTGAGGTATGGTGAAAATAAAAACCGAAAGGGCGTTTCTTTAACAAACCATCAATCAATAAAAGTCAACATACCCATCTAACCCGTGACCTACGCCCGAACACGAAAGTAAACAAAAAATTAACACGAAATAACAAACCCTACTTCATCATCAACCCGTGAACTAAACTCCTCCCAAAACGTTCCCTCCCTAAATTTCTTGCTTTAGCAGGACCCACAATCTGCCCCGGGCGCCGTTCCCGTTTCCCCAACCCCATTAGTTTTTTTCCGCGCCGTGGGCCCGGTTTTCTCGCTTGATTCCGCCCGCACCAAGCGCTTTCCCCGAGCCCACGACCGAAGCGAAGCCGAGCGCACGTCCCGGACCCGCCCAACCTGTCTTTCGCCCCGGGCGGCTCACGTGGGCCGTAGGGACCCATGCGTCGGAGCCCCAACCGCGCCCATCCGACCCACAACCGCCACAGGCCCCACACCCTGCCGCTCCGCGCCCCCGCCCTTCGCCGCCGGCGCCCGCCGCCCCCGCCGCCCCGAAACAGTGGACCGAAACAGGAGCCTGCCCCTTTCGAGGAACCAGTGTGGCCCGGCCCAAAAGGGGTCCGGATAAATTCCAATGAGGTTTTTCCATGAAGAGTTTAAGCCGCGTTTACAACCCTTAAAAGAGACTTAAGTTCCGAAACTGTGGAAAACACAAACGCTCCAAGTTCCCACCAGCACAACGTCAGTCCACCAGTTTATGAGGGACTATTCCAATCGCAAAATTATAACCAATAGTGTCTAACTATACATACAAAATGCCCCAATCATGGCGGTGTATCACAAAAAGTTTATCGTTTTTGCTATCCGATTTTTCTTATCGTTTTTCCTTACTGGTTAATCATAAATTATGACTCATCTATATTAGGAAGTAGTATAGCTTTCAGTTATTTTCAATATTTGGCGAATTTTGGAACTCTGTTGGACATAATTTCATTCGTGGAATATTTCTATTAAATACCATCCGTGCTTTAAAAATTCTGAGGCAAATCCCCTCCTCGCTTCGCGAGTCGGGAATGTATCGACAATTTCCAAAGCACTCGTGGTAATATCTACGAAATTTTTATTTTTATTTTTGTCTAACAATTATATGTAAGCTATGAATAATTGCAGAAATTTACGACTTTATTCGTAAACTTGTTTAGATCAAAAGAAAACTAACGGTTCTTTTGTAATCAACTAGTAAACTTGGACCTCTTCTTTTGAAGTTCCAAAATTCGCCAAATATTGAAAATAACTGAAAGCTATATCACCTCCTTAATGTATACCGCCTCCTAAGATAGATGAGTCATAGTTTATGATTAACCCGTAGGAAAAAACGGTAAGACTAATGAGATAGAAAAAGCTATAAACTTTTTATGATACACCGCCACGATTGGGGTATTTTGTATGCATAGTTCGACACTATTTGGTCTTAATTTCGTGAGTGGAATAGTCCCTCATAACCTGGCGGATTGACATATTGTCCATTTTTTGACTTATAATCTTGTAGCCTAACACTAGAGAGTGGGTCACCCCAACGCCGAGCTGGATTCAGAGCATCGTGTCCCGAAAAATGCCCGGGGCATCGCCGAGTCCATTTACTCCCGTCACCCCGTCCTCTCCCCCCTCTGAGGGCGGCCCGCCGCCCCCGCCCTCATCAACAAACCTAGACTTCCCAGATCCGTGCTAGAAATATTGCGCGTGACCCCGATGGCTATCCATGTTTCCGCAGCTGCCCTGGGCTGTGTCGCGCAAACCTGCTGTACCGCGAAGTTAAAGATCCTGACAGGCGGGTCCCAGAGGGCACCTCTTGAAGGTTCGTTAACCCGTCGCAATTTACCGAATTACAGCCCATTCCGTGCGACAAGACCCTTCGAAACGTCTATCACATGGTCGACTGACCTCCGTACGAGGCGTAGCCACGGTGCATGGTCGACTGGCCCGAGGGCGTCGCCCAGATTGCTTCCTGCGGCGAGATATTGCATTCTGAGAGGAATTTTCAATGCCATGACATTGCTATTACGTGTCAGAGGTAAGAGTGATTGAGATGTTTGGCGGGTTGAGAGTTTCTTGACTCTGCCAGGAAAAGTCTTAAGGGAAGAAGAAAACTATAGTAAGATGGCTATTAGTTTTGAAAGTCGGTAAAATAAGCAGATTTCATTCACCGTTTCCAACTAAACACGTCTTCCGACATATTATCCTCCATGAGTTTGTCGTATTCTTATTCGCTTCCGTATTATTTTCACGAGTTACGGCGCTGGGGCCACAATGTGCCTATTGTACCTCAGTGTATGAGTAGTGGTTGACGAGCAGCCATTCGCCCGTCCACAACCCGTCCCTAGCAAGAACCCCGGATGTCCCAGGCTAAGCTTCTCGAACTATTTTATGTTGTTTGTATGGTGGAAATGAAAAGTGACATAAATAAGAAAAGGATTTCGCGTATCGGTCACGGTTGGTTTAGATACAGCTCCTACACCGGCCAGGAATTGATCGTCGGAAAGTACGAAAATGACTGATCTGATCAGTCAACATCTAGAATTTTCTTCGAATAGTGGCATTATTAACCTGAGTTTGCTGAACTCATAAAGTCTGGAATTGTCGAGACCTGTATCTAGATTAACCCAGTCTGCCAAGCGACGTGAACCTGTAACTTCTACCGCAGCTGATTGATTCGATTTTAGAAAGTTTTCCCTATTAATGTCTGCCTTAAATTATAAAAATAAGTGAGAGAAGTCTCCTAGAATGATTCCTATCGAGGTACTTAGATTCACAGCACTAAACGACAACCAGAAACGTCTTATGGGTCACAAGAATCTACGATCCCGCGTGACATGGAACTGTTTTCTTTTCAGAAGCTTTACAATGTCGCCTAGATTTTTATATATAATATTAAATAAGCCGCTACTCGCACCCAGCCATCCAGACGGAGGCACCCACGGTCACAAAGGAGGCACGGGAGTCGGCTGCCTCACGTTTCCACCGTGAGCAATTCTTAAGGATATAAAGAAGGGACAATTGCTGGAAATTCGTGAGAGCATTTTTTTTGTTTTGTTTTCTTCTGTTAGTTTCGTTTTGACGTTTTTTTGCAAGATGCTACAGATTAGGATAATTGGGGAATTTATTAGACTATTCTACAAAACGCTCCCTGCTATTAGCTATGTTTACTACACCTCATTTCAACCCAATTTAAAACGTAAGTCTCATTAAACTTATTACGTGGGTTTCATTAATATAATTGTTTCTTAGTCTTGATTTCGCAATCTCGTTTTTAAAAGGGTGAAGGACTAATCTGTTATGATCATTTTTACACAAAATTAAAAAAGTGTGCGTAAATTCCCGTGAATAAATATAAAAAACCAGAAGGATAAAAGTCAAAATAAATTTATGAACAAATTAAGAAGACGTTTAAATGCAGTGCTTATTTTTATACTGACGGTTTATTTTTTTCTCCCTTGTCTGACTGCAGGAACTATGCTTCTTTTTGTCCTCCTTCCGTTCGTTACGCCATGCGAACACGTCTCAGTCTCTTTCTTTTCTCAGCCAATTTAGGGTCCTTGAAGTTGACGTTAGATGCGACGATAATGCTATTCTGCGACTACAGCGCACGCTCAGAAATAATTTTTTGTTTTTTTGTTTTTTACAGCCTTCACAAAGCTATGATTAAAGAAGAGTCATTTATTCCTTCCATCAATCAACTAAAGTAGCAAGTGATCTGTGAAGAAACAAACATACCTGACATATATATTTATTTATATTGTTAAGCTGAATCACATATTTTCCATTAGTACCGTTGTCAATCGACTAATACTCCCGATCTATTATAAATGTTAATTGGGAAATTAATTCTGTTCTTCTGCTCAGCACATTAGACTCCATTGTAGAAAGATCGAGTGAGAAAAACTTTCACAAAGAATGTGTCTCTCTGACGTATAAAAACCGCGGTAGGAGCTGAAAATAGAATGTTGATCTTCATTGTTTTCATAAATAAAATGTGTACCTTCGCGGCGTGAAAGTCAATTGTGTACAGAGAAGTTCAAGGAACTCCTACGTGTCGCGTTGGCGATAGTCGTTAGGCGCTTCTCGGGCGAATGAACTCGCCCATCTCACGATCTCAGGAGCTCCCTGCCTGAGATCTCATACGAGAACGCATTGAATGCACCATTTTCACTCCCGCCGAGCGAGCTGGCCCGTTGCGTAAATGTTTCTCACGTCCACCGGTTGCTCCCACAGCTTTGGCGAGAAAGTTTTGGAGAGGCGATCCCCGTTCGTTTTGTTACGTCGTCTAATGACGTCGGTGGAACCCCACCACAACCACCCGCTCTTTTTCCGTTGACTGCAGCCCCTCTGTCCGGGAGGTCCCAACAATGGTAGGATTTTCGGCACTAGCTTGTCAGCTAGGTCGAATTCAGTCGTTGTCTGGAGGAGAATTCTTGCGGTCGGCTGTCTGGTCGGTTGTTTTCCGTGGTTTCTCCGATCAACACCAGGTGAATGTCGGAGCAGTAGGTACCTTAACAAACGGGCCACGGACCGCGCGCGATATTTCCGACCTCTTCCTTGTCCTATCCTCGTCCCTTACACACACATACACTAACACGCATTACACAACCCCACATGCCGGGAGACCGGTCGGGAGATTAGAGCTTGTCCCGGCTGGGGCGGTGCACCGGTAGTGGGAAATACCTGGTTAGGGAAATCTGGCTAGCCATCGGTAGGTCGGTGCCGGATCTCGCCTTACAGCGAGAGAAAGATCACCACCTCCTCCCCGCAAAACCTTGCACTACACTTACGGGTCTAATGACCCTGGTAATTGACGTGCCCGGAATCGTCATACCAATCAATCAATTACCGTTGAGACTTCTCTCAGACCGTCCTATAATCCGAGAACTTCGGAACCCATAGTCCAAATTCCATTGACCTTGCCGTGATTCTGATGCCAGCAGTCCTTTTGTTGTAGAGATTCATTTACTATTCTGCAGACTCATCCATCATAATATCAAACACATTTGGAAAGTATGATCACACATTTGAATGAAGAAATAATTTGATCCCAATTATTTTGTATTAATGAAAATATTGTATTACAAGTAAATTGTTGAAGTAAAGGTGAGTTGAAAGTAAATTTGTAGAACTGCACTTTATACACAATATAGAAAATGTGGAAAGCAAAAGTTGTCTTTCCAAAAACCAATGACAGAGGAATTGCTCTCCCTCACCCACATTAAATTTCGTGCTTCTCAAAACTCAATTATCTCAGTCATAGTCTATCCCACGTCCGCAAAATTTCAGACCTTTTAGATTTTTCTTTCTTTGACACAACAATTCAATCAAAACATACTTCATTGATTATCCTATGTCATTTCTACCAACATGTTTTTATCATGTTTGCTCGTTGTTATGATTTCCGGCGTTATCCAATAATGACGTTGCCCTGTTAATCTCCATTGACAACTGTCTCATCCACCTGTCTCTCCAAAAATGTAACAACTAGTCTTACATGTTTCATTTATTTCAATTCAGTGACCGTTCACTAACGTTGCCGTTAATATAAAGATAAATAAGAACGTACTTCCGCTATTCAATATCCCAACTGCGCCGTCTAGACAATCCTCTGCTCTCTCATACTTCCTGCATGACCATCGGAACTCTTGATCTGAACTACAGCGACCAACGCAACTTTTAACGCTTCCTGCTACTTCATTAATGTAGCCAGTGCCTCTTCTGTAGTTACCCCAACGTTGGTAATTTCCTAAGCAACATCGCATTCCGACGATAACGGAGAGTGGTGCGTTAGTCTATACCTTAACGCAGTGTTTCATTTCTTAGGAAATACTCGGGGACGCGCACCCTTCAACAATATGAATGCCCAGAATAAAAAAAATTAAAAAATAAAAATTCACGTACCTAGGACATTTCTAACAAAAGAGGTAATTAAATATTATATTTTGTTTACATCCGAGGTAGTTCATCTACATGTTAGTGCTTTAATATTAATTCTAGATACGATATGTAATCTGAATTCCTTGTTTACTTTAAGGTACTGTACATGATATATTACATACATGATTATATGATTATATTAGGATACATAAGTATTCTTAAAACTATTCTTTGTGTATATTAGATGTTGGCAACAGATCAATCATAGGGAATTTTTTCAAAAATCTTCCAGAACATCAGCACTGCCTGAGTTATGAATTAAGATTCAGAACCCAAGTCTGTGGTTGAACCGAAAATGGGTGAAAATTTAGTGGATAGGCAAAAATGGTGTTGATACGATATGAGTTTCGGTGAAAAGAAGATGCAGGCGAAACAGGAGAAACTAGTCGGAACCCGTTTTTTGATTAAACATAATCCCAAATGCCGTTCCGGAGTTTTAAATACCAGAATGGGCAAACCTTGGCGGCGGCCGTTACTCTATCGCTTGGTCGCCCTCTCCCAAAGCCGGCGAAGTCGGATCGGATGAGCAGAACCGCCTGCCCGCCCCGCAGAGGCAGTAGAAAGCAGCCGTGCGGGGAGCTCATTAGCGCCCGGACAATGCGGCGTTTTTCTCATTCCCGCGTAATGGACGCGCATAGCGGCCCGCATTATGCAGCCGCGGCGAAGGCCGGCAGGCTGGGAAAAGCGCGGTCCCGAAGAGGATCGGACCTCACGGAGGGGGGGGGGCGCGGCGGCGAGGAGAGTGCGTGATGCGGGCGGCCGTGTGTTTCCCCCTGGGCGACAGGGGAAACCCTTGAGCCACGTCAGCCGCCGGAGAAATAGGCGCGGCGGCGAGAGGACAGCGGGCCGCGCACGAATTCTCTCCCACGACTCGCGGGTAAGCTTGCGGGCGCCTCACACGGCGCCACGGCGCCGTGCTTCCATTCAAGCAGCAGAGCCCTTCCGACGCAGCCACCGCCGGAGCGCACGACGCACCGCCGCCGCCGTGGAAGGTGGGGTCTGGAGGGTAGGTTTGGCCGACCTTCCGGCCGACGACGAACAAAGCGACCGAATCAGGTACAACGCAGGGCGACCGGGGCGACAGTGGGAAGGCTCCATTTAAAGCTGTGTACTGCTAGTCTGGCGCGTACTGCCCTCCCTCCCCCTTGCTTTCCCCGGGCGGGGGTTGCGGGCACAAGGCGTGGCTGCCGCAGCGAGCGGACAATCTGCTGCACGTGGCCAAGGTCTGCATTCAACGACCATGCCTCTGCTACGCGCCTCTGCTGCGAAGCCACAAGCGCGCGGTTTCCAAACCAAAGCCTTTGCGAATATAGTACTAGAACCTACCCTCCTGCCTTCGAGCGCTGCAAAATTGAACAACATGCGCGTCCCCATGTTGAATGGCAAGTTGTGTGAAGTGAATAGCCCAAAGCCCATGTTCGTTTACGAGCGTTTATTTTACTAAGAAAGTTTTTTAGTGAAACATTATGTCAGTTGCTGGCAGCATTCGGTTGTACGAATCCTATTCGGTAGTTTATATGTAAAATCAACTGTTACCACTAGCCGAGAATGTCACGAATAAGTTTATTAGCCATAAAAAATTAATAAGAACAGCATTGCACAAAGTTCCAATCACCTTCATGAACCAATAAATAAAATTTCTATTTTTAAAAAAAGGTCAGTTTTATTACAACGTGTCAAATGGTCCCTAATCCCTTTAATTCTCTATAATTATTAAATATTATTGGTTTGGAATGTTTTTACATAATTATCTTTCCGTATTCAAGCTTAATTTTCAGTTTTGTCTGAGTGTTATACTAATAGTTAATTGAAACTTATTTAGTGTTACAATTTTCCTCTCTAAATCCTTGTGTATAATCAAGTTGATGTGCTTTTAGGAAAATTTGCTAAACACAAAGATGTCTTTCTGTCGCATCATACTTCGTTATGAAAGGTTGTTCGGTGTGCCAGTAAACGTTTATATAAACAAACCCCAATAATAATTTGCAGTTGAAGATTGCCATAAAATGTCTGGTATAAAACAAGAAAATGTATTCTCCTGAACTTTGTGAAGAATGTCATTGATCCGCAAGAATAAAAAAATACGTTTTATTACGAACTATTTTTCTTATTGTGCATCTACTGAATGTTTATTCATGCTTTTATTTTCGAAACCCGTATTTGTATGCTTAACTCACGTGCTTTTGCCATCACCATGGCGCGACGCGCCGCAACGTTTCATTTTTGTTGCGCGAATAGGACTCCTTGAATTGGTGTGTGGGGCCTTGTTTGCGCAAAAGCGGCAGGGCAGAACGCGCGTCCGGTCAGATCTCGCTAAGCGAGCGGAAGAGGCTACGCGCCACCGCTAGCAGAACACAGCTTTAAATGGGAGCCTTCCCACTGCGCCACGGCCGCAGCGTTCTACCTGCTCCAGTCCCTTTGTTCGTCGTCGCCGGAGGGTCGGCGAAACCAACCCCTGCAGAACCCACCCCTCTCCACTGCCGGCCCTACTTATTGGAAGCGCGCCGCTGTGGCGACGTGGGAAGGCGCCCTTCCCACGTGCAACGGGCGTGCGCTGTTGCGGCAAGCGACTGAGGACTCACAACTCGAAGCGCAGAAGGGCGTACGCGCCACTGTTAGCAGATTTTAATAAGCACAGCTTTTAATGGTAGGCTTCCCACTGCGGTCGCCGGTCGCTGCGTTTTACGTGCTGCGGTCCCTTTGTTCGTTGTCGCCGGAGGGATTTCTATTATTTCTCGCACTATATTTTCGTCGGTCGAGGACAGCACAAAAGGAAGCGCCAAAGCCATTTACAAGTTAGCCAACTGCAAGCGAACGAATGGAGGAAGGAGAGTCTGATAGGTTCAAGGGCACAGAACCTTTAGTTTTGCTGCTAGCACTAGCTGTCAAATCATTCAATTCTAATAAAAAACGCTCTATAGCAGAACACACCTTCTAATGATTGTATTCCCAATGCGCTGCCGGTCGCGGTGTTTTACCTGCTACGGTCCCTTTTCGTCGTCGCCGGAGGGTCGGCGAAACATACTCCTGCAGAACCCACTTCCATGGCGGGCGCCACTTATCAGAAGCGTGCCGCTGTCACTTTAGGTCCCCTCGTCACGTCGCCACCGCTGCGCGCCTCCGAACACCGCGGCTCGTAGCACAGGTTTGGTTTGAATGGAGACCTTCCCACGTGCGGCGGGTTTCGCCGCTGCGGCGTTCGGCGCTGGACTCTCACCTCGAGAAGCGTAGACTGACATACGCGCCACCGGTAGCAGAACACAGCTTTAAAGGCTCTTTCTCACGTCGCCACCACTGCGAGCTTCCGAACGCCGCTTAGAGGCACGGTTAACCGAGAGGTAATAAGTTCGAGTCCTGACTGAGGTGGACAGAAGCTACCAAACACTGTCTGGCGGAGAATTTAAGTACTAGTCTCCTCTGATCGGAACTCAATCCTAGACAAATGTCGACGACAACAAATGGGAACCGCAACAAATGGGACTAGGATCGCTCGCGATCTTTCATTCTTCACTGATTGATTGATTGATTGATTGATTGATTGTTAGTGATTCTGGGCGCGTCCGGCGCCGACCCATCGTCGGTTAGCGGGTTTTTTCCCAACCAGGTATCTCCCACAAGCGGAGCACCTTCCCACCTGGGAGAAACTAAGCTCCCGACCGGTCTTCCGGCATAGTGCATGTGTGTGTGTGTGTGTGTAAGTAAGGCGTGAGGATAGGGCAAGGAAGATGAAAGAAAGATCGCGCGCGGTCCATGGCCCGTTTGTTAAGTTTCCACTCCAGTATTTGCATGGAGAAATCGGAGAAACCCCGGAAAACTACCTATCAGAGCAGCCGGCTGCTAGAATCCACCTCCAGCCTGCGACTGAAGTCGAACTAGCTATGTAGCTCGTGAGAAAAATCACTGTCGGGACTCGAACCGAGGACCTCCCGGTCAGAGCCACTGAAATGACATCACTTTATGCACTGAGTCACCTCTCTCATTTTTCCTTCTTCCTCCGTGTGCCCTCCTCTACCATTACATACATACCGCCTCCGTGACGTAATTACACTCACGGGACCTAAGTATTTGACGCGTCTGGAATACTCACTCGCACATGAATTTTCACAAATTCATAGAAAAGTCATTGCTCTTCGGAAAACTTTACGTTTTACTCACGTACACATACGTGACATACGTTTTATACCCGTTGTATGAATAATAAGGCGGTAGCCAAATTGCGAACTGCATTGAATTGCATTGTCTACATGCAGTGCTTTTTTCGAGGCGGAACTCGAGTAACTTGCGCACTTTTTTGTCGACCTGGGCAACTTCTTATGAATGACATACCGTCTAGTTGATGTTCACAAGAATGTGGTTGAATTTAGACAAAAGCGTGAACGAAATTTCACAAAACACTGCGTTTGTTATATTAAGAATGCCATCATTAAAAGTCATAAAAAATATGACACTAAGGAAATATAATGACGGTTTCTCTAATGTTTACTATTTAGAAACATAGAGACTTTTGTTTATTAAGAAAACGAAGGTGTTTCAGTCTAATAAAATTCAAAATCTGACAGTATCGATTCCTCTGAGATGACACACGTATAGACCGGTATATTACTATACTATATTGTGGACGATTATTTCCTTTCTCACATTATGGATTACCACATGTTATCTGCTGCCACCACGGACTTTCTTTAAACAACGCCTATAAGATATCTGATATTAACAGTATAAATAACTTTAATAAATAATCAAAATTAAATCGATTATATAATTTTCAAAGAATTAACTAAATCTATACATATCAAAAGTAATGGAAAAATTCTAATTGCCACATTCAGTTACGTTTATAATAAAATATTATTAAAAATAATAACAAAATAAAAACTATGCATTAAATATTTTCACCACATTAATTAATATTTTATCTAATAATACTGTTTTTTTGTTACTTGGAAGATCTTTCAATCCTACCAGACTAGTTCATGATCTCGTTCCGGTTCTGATTTCGTTTACATTTGCAGGTCCTGGCTGTGAGAGTAGAGGTATTGTGCATAGCCCCTAACACCCTTCCCACGTTCAAAATACCGCTACCTGTTTCTCGTTGAGAGTTCCGCTGCATTTGACTAAGGTAGACTGAGTAACAAGCTGAGAGCCCATGGTGACACTAGAAATGAGAAAGTCAGAGCGCTGTACGTAGTAATGTATTTTCTCTCTTAGGTGGACGTGTCTGTCAGACTTTGTGATGAAAATTCAAACAACTCTCTAGAAAGTCTTCTTTGATATAAAATAATGTCAAAATTTATGTTATCTATGAAATAATTGCCGTGATAAAACAATACTTGAAGTGAAACAATATGACTAACGCGCCACCGAGTTAATAGTTATTTTAGGAAATAAATCTCTTTAAGAAATTGTATACTTGTGAGAAAACCATGGAACCGACAGGCTGCCAAATATGTATTCAACTTTTTTTTTTATCAGCCCTCTATCTCGGGAAATTAATGAATGTAATAAAAGTTTTATTTTTAGATTTTAAAATATATTGTAAACGTAAAGCAGTGTGATCGTCGATTTCTTCCCTGCGAGATTCGCGTTAATGTTTCTTGATGACGTGTATCTTTTGTTTTTTATTTAGTGCATATTTCTCTTCAACCAAGCGCAGGGTAACTTGGTGGTTGGAAAAATGCCTTTTCACTCTAAAGGATTTTTACTCTAAAGATGCAGTGAAGAATATGATATTGTTGTGAGGAAGTATCCTTGACCCGATATAATGTACGGACTACTTACGAGAGACGCCGTGAAAGATACAGACCCAGGTAGAGAACCCAGTAATGTTCAAGTGGATGAAAAAGAAATATTTTTCTGTAGAGAATTAGTCCGATTGAAATCATAGGCTTCCGCATCGATATAGGTATTGTGGCGAATTTTCGTTGGCATTTCCAATGAAATAATTATATGCATCGTCATTACCAACAATATTTTTTTTAAAGCAACTGATGATGAGGACTAAGCCATCGAAAGCTGCTTTTTTAATAAATAACATTGTTGGCAATGACGACGCATATAATTATTTCTTCTGCGTCTATAGTCAATATATTCTTAGATTTTAAATGCTTTTCGCGTTGAGGAAAGTCGCCGGTCGAAACGTTGGCCACTGTGCTTAGGATAAGGCATACCTGTGCCTCCGAGGTAAATAGCCCCGAATCCTGATGTTAGTATACAGGAAAGTTACGAATTATCTTATAATTTGAATTATTCAAATTTGTAAGGTTATTTAGTCAATGAACGATTATTTTCGAAGATATTACATCAACAAGGAATTGGATCACTTAATTCTAACAGTCATGCAACTATATTATTCGTATTTCCTAATCCGTAAAGCATCGATTCTAGGTTACATTGAAAGCTCTGAAGTCAGTGGCGTCTACTGAAAGCTCTCTTATAAGTAGATTTAATTATTTTTTAATATATTTCTTTAATATAATTGTTTTATAAGAACTTTCAATAGTTGAGCTGCTTTTGCTACTGCGGGCCAATGGTTCGTGAAAATGAAGTGCCACTGGTAGTCCCGAGGCTCCACTTCAGCGACTGCCTCTGCTATACACCTAGTAATATATAGTTAGAGCTAAGTGTCGAACATGTGGAACAGATTATGAAACTCCCAGGTCAGCTTTAGAAGTGATTGAGGGCTAATTTACAAGCTTGGAGAGCGGGTCAGGTTTTAAATTGCAGTTACACTTCGTACGATCTGCCGGAGAATAAGACTCGCGTAACATTTGGACCAATTTTGAATCCACCTGACCACTTCGAGAAATGATTGAGGATTTATTTGTAATCTTTATTACCTCCACTCTATTCCCCTTTCTTCTCGTTGCATTTCGTTTTCCCTCTTTCGTATATTGATATTTTTCTGTTCTACAATAGTGTTGACTAATCTTATTTTTTACGCTTTCCGTGCTTACTCTCCATCGTCTTTCTTTACACCCGTGACATTTTTCTTCCGCAGTCCATTGCTACCTCACCAACGTCCACAAACCTCCGGCACCGCCGCCCCGACGGCCTCCTCCGCCTACGCCGCCCGCCTCCAACCACCGCTCGCCGCAGCCCCCGCTTGCCGCCCCCGCGTCCCCCGCCGCCGCCCCGCCCCGCCGCCGCCTGGCCTCCACGCCTGCCGCCCAGCCGCATCCACCGCCGCCGGCCGCACCCGTCCGCCGTCCGCCTCGCTGCCACGCCGCCGCCCGCGCCATCACCGCCACCCGCCCGCCGCCACTACCACCAACTCCGCCGCCGCCGCCGCCCGAGTGCGGAAAGCTGCGGAGACGCGCGGCGCGCTTTCCAGTCACTTTTTTGCCGAGTCGCTCATGCCACCACATTTAACCGCCACAAAAAGACTATCTGCCTTCCTTTCCGTTAGACACTCCGTCACGCCTCTTGCCGGGATCAACTTCGTGGCTGACAGCCCGGTGGAAAACTAGCTCAGTCTCCAAATGCCCGAACGTTATAGCGGTGCGGTCTGGAGAGCCGCCTTACCGCCTTTAGAAAACGGTTCTCGTCCGCGTACCACTTGTAAAACCGAGCTCATCGCACTGGACGCCATTCCTCGCTTCCAGCTGCGCCTCACCTCGAACTTTCACCCGCGCACGCGAATTCCGTTTCACGTAAAGGCGAGGCGTCCCCGACTTAACGCGCCGCAGCCTGATTTCCGACACGTGCGGGTGGGTGGGTCGGACCGCGGGCGCTTCTTGAAAGTTGTTGTTTTTTTCATTTAATTGTTTGTTGAAGTACAATGTTCAGTTTACAATAAAAATTTGCAATTTTTTGATGACTTAATCTAATTTACTTAATCTAAGTTAACATTGTACCTTATTCTTTTCGATGGTCTTTAGATTAAGACATAGAGTTCTTCAAACAAACTAGTTGATCCAACTATAGTAAACGTTTCGATAGATGAACTCTCCACTAGGAAACAAAAGCACCTCAGGAGAATTATTCAACATTTGCAAATATCTGGGGGAAAGAATGGAGCGGGAATCTGTTCTTAATTCGGGGTTTGTATCTGGGATCTTTTCCGAGTCTGTGGTGAGTTGATGCCTGCGTTATGAAGTGTTGGCGAGGAGCTTCCGAACGGGATCCTGAGTTCGGGGTGCGTATAAATAGCAGAAAATTCATATCTTTAGGAAACAAATAGTTTAAACATTCACATGCAAACGTATACATACATTATTCTTAATAAAACGTATTGATTTAACGTTTTATATGGTGTGAAATTCTAACAAAACTCAAAATGAATCTTGTACATTTCGAGGGTTTAAATATTTAAGGTTATTACAAAACCTAACCTTCATTCTAGTTTTTTTTTTAAAGTTATGTGTTTAACCAAAGAAGTCCACTGTCTTTTAAGTTCTTCACACAGTCCAATAAAACATCCACTCATTATCAGGTTTCGGAGACTGAACACATTTGTAACGGACTAATATTAGCTAAGATTAATGGCCATAACCATTAATCATTAGAAAGATATGCGTGACACGTGTTTTCAACTATTCGTCAACCCGTCCTCCCAGAAGGATGACCACTCAAGTTTCGAAACTTGAACTGGGTTCTTGCAATAGAACCAACATCGTTTTTCCTCAAACATGAGGAAACGCTCAGGAAATCATCATGGAGAGTTCATCTATCGAAACGTTTACTATAAATGGATCAAATAGTTTGTTTGAAGAATTCTATGGCTTAATCAAAAGATCATCGAAAAGAATAATTATTATACAACAGCATAAACTGATAGAAATTTGTTTTTTTTTTTAATGAAGAGTGTAAAACATAAAATTCTTCACTTTTACGTACCTAACGGTGCAATTGGTCTGAAGGCAAGTTTACAATACTATCTTACTAGGAGTTTGTTACATTTCCTCCAAATTATTACGATGTCCAAATTATGTAATTCACAAAAACAAGATGAAAAAAAGTTTCAATGTGCCATGAATCTTATAGTTTTCAACAACGACGATGGCTGTGATATTTGCGGCGAATGCACCATACAGAATAAAGATTTGTGGATTCTAATTTTGCGGGTTTTCAACTAATGACTACTGTTTTCACGAGCTACTATTATGGATTAAAGCACCATTCACCGATTAAGGAATGCAAGGAGTAGTCAGGTATCGTAGTATACTTGGCCGACTACGTCTTGACTGTTTGATGATTTCGGGTACGACAACTGCTATGGACATTAGTCCCGTTATTGTAGTGAATGTTTTATTCCGTGAGGTGTCAGTTTTCTCCCCCGCTAGAAGGTGATTTCCAGGTTGCGAAGGATTTCGCTCTTCAAGAATCTACCTCAGCGGGGCACCGTGATCAGTGTTGCCAGTGTTGCCGAAAATCCGCTCAATTGGTTTTAAATTTCGCGTCTAAATCCGCTAAACTTAAAATAAATTATTTTTCCATATTTAAATGTTGTATTAATTTATTCTATTAAACCAAAAATATGATTACGAAATATAGTGGCTTTATTGAACCTGTAATTCAATTTTTAGATAGTATAGAATGCAATACTTGGGTGAAAATTTGCAAAATAATCACAATTGATTTCAGGTAGTATATAATTTATTGTGTAAGTATTATATTATTTATTCTTGCTAGTAACATGGAGTTAGATTTTTCAAAATATACATCTGTGCGAGACAACTTTATTAATACGTTGGTTAACGAAAACTGATGCTTTACTAATTTTACTGCTTTACTAACTTTATTAATTCCCGCTGTTTATTCCGCTGTCCGCGAAACTTTTTTTTTCCGCCGTACGAGTTCAAAATCCGCTGAAAACGGCGAGAATTCCGCCGATATGGCAACACTGACCGTCATAGACAGGACAAGCCCTAAGCTCCCGACAGCTCTACCTACATGTGTGGTATGTCAGTGCGTGAAGTGTAGGTGTACGTGAGTAGAGGGAGAGGATCGATCAAGGACGAGGAAGGAAAGATCGCGCACGGTTTGTGACCCGTGTTTTAGGGCACTGTTTCGATATTCGTGTGGTGTTGATCAGCGAAATCACGGAAAACTACCCATTTGAACAGCCAGCTGCTACAATTCTCCTCCAGTCACGTGATGATTTCGACTTGTTTATCTACGTATCGAAAATCCACCACCGTCGGGTCTCGAAACCAGGACCTCTCGTTCAGAGGACTACGTCCTGAGAGGAACATCGCACTAAGAGAATAATATTATGGAAAGTTCATTAGAAAGTACATATCTAGGAGAGAACTATCTTGAGAATCTCACTTTCTTTCAAATGTACTAGTATGACTTCATAAGCGAAAAGACTTGGTGCATGAAGAATTGTATACTCATTGTATGTCTTAACCGTGTCCAACTTTCTGTCATAATAATAGGCAGTTCAAATACAGTTAATTTGTTTGTGAAATTATTCTAATGCTATTTTAAATTTCATAGCATCTGGACAATGTAAAATAATAATTATCCTGGAAGATTCAGCGTTTCGAACCTGAATATGACGTTTCGAATTTTTTCGACTTTCAAGAACAACAAATGAATAAATGAATTATTCTAAGGATTTTTAAGAATGTAAATATTCAAGCGTGAGCAATTCTGTTCTCAATTACACAAAAAATATTTCGAATGATGGCTGAGGGCAAAAAAGAAAAAAAATGAAAATGTTTAATAGTCACTACCATGATCTCCTTGAATCACTCACTCCACTCAGATCGTCTTATTTTCCTACTATGCATGTAGTATCGAAGGGCATTATTCGGAATGCCGAAAGTAGTCATTCCTTTCTCCCAAGTGCGAATCACGGGTCAAACGGTATGACGCATTTCCGGCCTCCCAGAAAAAAGGGGACATGTTTCCTTAATCCTTTTATCTGCACGCATGAGTGTGTGAGCTTCTTTTCCTCTATCCTGTATCTTTTCTCTTTGTCCCTCTCTCCTCCCCAATTTAGCTCTCTCTCTCCCTCTTTCTCTCCCTCCCTCTCCCTTTCTCCCTCCCTCTCCCTTTCTCCCTCTCTTTACCTCTCTCTCCCTCCCTTTCTCTCCCTCTCCTTCTCTCTCCCTCATTCTCTGTTCCTCCCTCTCTTTTCCTCCCTCTCTATTTCCCTCTCTCTCCCTCCCTCTCTTCCTCCCTCTTTCTCCCTCCGTCTCTCTCCTTCCTTCTCCCTCCTTCTCCCTCCCTCTCCCTCCTTCTCCCTCCCTCTCCCTCCTCCCTCCCTCTCCCTCTTTCTCCCTCTCCCTCCCTCTCTCTCTTCGTCTCTCTCTCTTCTTCCATATCTCTCCCCTCTCTATCTTCTTCTGTGACCTTCGTCCCCGCAGAACGCGCAACAATGCAATAAGAAACAAGCAAATGCGAAAACGCTTAATACATTCCGCCCCGCGTCCGACGCACGCGCCGTGCACGCCGATGCCGCTGGCAGCGGCCGCCGACGCGACACCCGGGGACGTGCGTGCGTGCGTGCGCGCGTGTGAGAGATGCGCGGCGGCTCCCGCCCCGACGCTGCCAGAGGACGTGGACGAGCTTCTAATAAGCGCGCGGCGCCGCCCGAAGAAGCCGCGTCGCAGTTCCGCGTTCCTAGACGCAGGAATGTTTATGTGCGTTCACTCCGCGGCTCCTGAACAACGCGCGCGCCGACTGCGTTTTCGCACAGCACACTTTTCTCAACAACCTTCTCCGCTGGGAGTGAAATAGAACGGAAGAGGGACATGGATATCGCAACAAACGACCGGAAAATTACGATTTACCGCAATTCACTTCAAGTTCGGTTTTTTGCGTGCATTAAGACTTCTTTGCAAAATATACGAGTAGTTAACGTCCGTTTATAATCATTATACTTTGCCACAAATTTTACCGCCCAAATAAGTCTCTTTTTTTAAAAATTGGTCGACAATTTAAATATGAAACTTCTTTGATTCGCCTCCTGAATTAGTATTAATATAATTGTAACTCCAGGTTCGGGATCAACGTAGCTTTAGGAATACTATAACAAAATTTCCCCTAAAACATTGTGAATAAATATTAAAATGAAGATTTTGAAACTCTGATTTAGCGATGTTTGGATATTTTAGTGAACCTCTGAAATTACACCTGTCATCGTGGAGAAACTTCGTTAAATCTTCGTTACTTCTTTGTTCGAAACGTTAAACTTCTTTTTTCGCTTCCCTGCTGTGTGGAGTAATGAGTTATCAGTATTTGCTCTGATCTGGACTGACTGCGAATGCTTACGATATCCGATGCCTGTGAGTTTCGAGGATATTCTCAATAATAACTTACAATTAAATATTTTGAATAAAAATGTTAAAGAAGTAAGGAACTCATTCGTGTTCTCTTTTCAATTATCGTACATTCTTCTGTGTTACTCTTGATTTTATGTAACTATTCTGTTGAAAACGTTATAAAGTATACTTTCCGATTAACATTATACGCAAGAAAAAATGAAAATTACAATTTTATTTATTTAAGAAAATATTTTTTATATTCCAAGACAATTGTAAGTCGTTATTCTTTACAAATATACCGTGCACCAGTAAAGTCTCTCCGCCGAATCAGGGCCTCCTATTAAAAATTGCATTTAAGTTGGTAGCATCCAGATCACTGGGAAACAAGTGACGAAAACAACACTTCCAGCGTCTATCATGATTGTGGTGAGTGTGCAATTTACGTTTTCAAGCTGCAGCTCGTGCTACCAACACAATTTCCGTTGCAACCCCTCACACCAGCAAGGTGCCACTACGTAGAAACTTTTCTGACGCTCTGTAGTATTTAGAGTATTTCAGTCCGAAAAGAACAAATGAAAACAATCTTCCTTCACGTTGTTACTAAAACCCTACTCCGATCAAAATTTTATTTATACACAAAAGTTTTCATCGAGAGACTCATTTCAAATATTATATTTGGATTTCACTGAAATTAAACGGTATCATTCCCCGTGATTTGTGAGACAATCGATTGCAAAGCTCGAAATCAAGAGATCG
>BOPP01000057.1:1095098-1107938 GCA_017312745.1 Gryllus bimaculatus
AAACATGAGCGCCGGCCGCCATCGCCTCAGTTCTCCCTTCGCCTCCACCTCTTCCTCTCTCTGCCTTCTTGTTCTCCCCGCCTCCTCTCTCTCTTCGACTCCTCTGCTCCTTCTCTCGCGCCTCCTCCTCCCTTCTCCCGCCCACTGCCTCTCTTCTCCTTTTGCTCCTAGCTTCCGCGCCTTCTCCTGCTGTCTTCTCCTCTGCCTTCTCTTTCGCCGCCTCCTCCTCTTCTGCCGCCTCTCCTATCCCGCCGCTCTCTCCTCCCACCTCCCGCCTCCTCCTCCGCCTCCCTTTTCTTCTCTTCCTCTGCTCTCCTCCTCCCGCCACCTTCCTGCACCTCTGCCTCCTCCGCGCTCCTCATTCCTTTTCTTCCTCTGCCTCTTTCCCTCCGCGCACCTCCTCCTCCTCCTTTGCCTCTCTACTTCCGCGTCCTCCTCCTCTTTGGCTTGTTTTTCTTCCTCCCTCTAACTCCGTCTCCTCCGTTGCCTTCTTCTGCTCCCCTGCTCCTCCTCCGGCACGCTCCTTGCTTCTTTTGCTCCTACTCCAACGTCCTCCTCTGCCTCCTCTCTTACCGCCTCCTTCCTCCTGCCTCCTCACTCCTCCTCCTCTCCTCCTCCTCCTCCTCCTCCTCCTTGCTCTCCTCGCTGCCTTCTCCTCTCATCCTCTCTCAATCTTCCCTTTGCTCCTCCTTTGCCTCCTTCTCAGCCTCTTCCTCTGCCTTTGCCTCCTCCTCCTTGCCTCCTCCTCCTCCTCGGCGCTGCGGGTCACGACGCGCGGCGGGGCCGTCTCCGCGACGCGGCGCGCGGTGAGCGGGAGCGGGGGGGGGCGGGGGCGGGGGCATTTCGCTGGCGATTTGGACGAGGCTGGCGTTCTCTCCCGGAAAGCCGCTCAGCGCTTTGCGCTTCGCTCCGCGACGGCGCCGCTGACTGGCGGAGCGCTCCACTTGCTTCCGCTCGCCGCCCTTCCGTCGCTCGGCCCCCGGCCACCTGCGGCGCGGCGCGGCGCGGCGCAGATCCTTCATCGCAGGCCACACCAGCCATGTTTGCTGCCATTGGGGTTCCATATCACGCCCATCACAGGTGGAAGGGATAGGGCTACCCGTCCCCCCCCCGGTACTCTTAGTATGTTTTATTCAAACCGAATGTTTTTACTAGTAACACGAACGACGTTTAAATCACGTATTTAGTCTAGACGAAATCTAATAATCTGTAGGCTTCGGAGCAGGCATATGGTAGTGCTTCCACAAAAGGTCCCGTCGAAGGCTGATAATGAAGACCCTTATGAAACAGAGGAACTACTGAATAATGTTATCATTTGACACACTCATCAAGATTTGCGAGCCAATATATAATGTATGCGACTATGTTGTTTTTTGCGTTGAATATCTATGTTAGCTATCTCTCTTTTTTCACACAAACACACACACACATACAACACACACACACACATACAACACACACACACGCGCGCGCGCGCGTTTACTACCGTCCGTACTTGTCCAGAGACCAGCTTAGAGGTCCTCTCTGCTGGCGGCGGTTCCTCACTGGCGGAGATACCTGGTGGTGGGAAAGCCGCCAACGACCAGATCGGAACGTATCAAGTTTTAGCTTAGAGGAACACCGCCACCTCCCGTGATATAACATGCACGATATTTACGGGTTTAATAAGCGTTTTTGAATTCATGAATGCCTGCGACGTAACATGACGTTTTTTCATTCACTGCGTCATCATTGCTAACTTCCATAAACCGATAAAAGCAATAGTGGCAGCAAAATTCCACGAATATACTAGCGGAATAACTTAGCCTAATCGGTTCCAGTGACCCTCCTTCCCATGTTCATCGAGATATTAGATGAAGTGCATCAACTCTAAGCAATTGGTTTACTGCTCTAATTTCATTGTATAACTCGGATCTCCAATCTCTAAAAATACGTTTTCTAAATCATAAGTTCGCAGTTAAAGCGTATTAAGAACAAAATATATTAAACTACAACTCCAAAAAACTATTTCCTCTTAACTTTAGTCTAAAGCTTAGTTGAAAAAAATATATATCATTACTGAAATACAAGTGATAATCTACGTAGACATAGTATGCTAGAAATAACGCGAATTATTCCTACAAGAAATGAGATGTCTTGGAAATATTTGTCATGAACACCTTGAGAAGAGTGAAAGCGTTAAAAGTAATCGAATGTATACAACAGAGCTATAAATATTAAAAAACGGAACGGTGAAGCATCAATAGAAATTTCTGATATCGAAATCTCAAAATATAAAACATTCATATATTTTATTTCTATTTACAAAGAAACTGAAAACATATTTAAAAAATACATTATGGCGAAACAAAAGAAGGACATGGATGACAAAATTGTTATAAAAGAGATATGTTGTATTATTCATATAACACCGAACTTCCAAACAATACCTAATATTTGCGAGTAATAATGCAAGGTAATAATTATCATAGGTAATACCACGAGTGCTTTGGAGATTGGTGATAAATTCCCTAGTCGCGAAGCGAGGAGGGGATTTATCTGAGAATTTCCAAAGCGTACGAGTCCTATTATATACGAGTGAAATTATGTCCAACAGAGTTCCAAAATGCGCCAGATATTGAAAATAACTGAAAGCGAATGTTTAAAACAGATGTTATGTTATAGTTCATACGCTATTTATTGGACATCGACATAGCGATCGATGTATATCGCCTAAGATAGATGAGCAACAATTTATGATTGGCTAATATGTAGAAGCGGTAAGAAAAATCGGATAGAAACAGCGATAAACTTTTTGAGATTCACCGCCCTGGTTGGGGCATTTTGTATGTATAGTTAAACATTATTGGTTTTAATTTCACGAGTGGAATAGTTATAGGTAATACTACGAGTGCTTTGGAAATTGTCGATAAATTCCCGACTCGCCAATCGAGGAGGGGATTTATCTGGGAATTTCCAAAGCACGAGTGCTATTAATAGGACTATTGCACTAGTGAAATTATTGCCAGATATTGAAAGCCAGATATTGAAAATAACTGAAAGCGTATGTTAAAATCAGAGGTTATGTTATAGTACATACACTGTTTATTGTTCATCTACATAGCCATCGATATATAACGCCTCCGAAGAGTCGCAGCGTATTATTGGTCAGTAGGTAGAAGCGGTAAGAAAAATCGGATAGAAAAAGCGATTAACTGTTTGAGATACACCGCCCTGATTGGGGCATTTGTGTGTATAGTTACACACCATTGGTTTTAATTTCACGAGTTGAAAAGTCGTAGGTAATACTACGAGTGCTTTGGAAATTGTCGATAAATTCCCGACTCGCCAACCGAGGAGGTGATCTATCTAAGAATATCCAAAGCACGAGTGGTATTTAATAGGACTATTCCACAAGTGAAATTATTGGCAGATATTGAAAGCGATACATACCGCCTCCTAAGGTAGACGAGTCGCAGCTTATTATTGGTCAGTAGGTCGAATCGGTAAGAAAAATCGGATAGAAACAGCGATAAACTTTTTGAGATTCACCGCCCTGATTGGGGCATTTGTATGTATAGTTAAACACCATTGGTTATAATTTCACGAGTGGAATAGTGGAGAGTAATTTGAAACGAAGGCCCGAGGCTCCGCACCGAACGCCAGGAAATCGGCAACCGAGCGCCGCGGCGCGTGGAGGGGCGAAGTGGCGCGGCGAGAGGAGTGCTTCTGCTTACTGGAACGCAGGCACGAGCCACCGCGGGGCGGCGGCGCTGATAACTCGGCCGTCGGCGGAGAAAGCGGCGGCAGCCCCGACAAAATAGACGAAGCAGGCGCCACTGATTCTGGAATGGACGAATGCCACAGAGTTGAATCACTAGCAGTCTAATGTGCCGGGCCCAGCCTCTTCCCAACGCCTTACAAGACATTTCCGTCAGAACCATTACGTATACATATCATTTATGAGTGTGACCGGTGTAAGTGACATTTTACAGTTTTAACTATGATTGGCTGATTAACGTAACAACCCGAGTGAAACCTACTGAAGCTAAAAACGTGAAAGTTGGAATTTAGGTTCCTATTAAGATACATGTAACCACTAAGAAGGGAGTTTTACAAATTTGTCTTCTGAAGTGGTGAAATAACTTTTTGTATTCTTTTCTGTGGAATAGGGTTTTTAGCAATCAGCAATGCATTGAGGTACGACGGATTGTAGCGCTGCGGTTCCCAAGGGGCGGGCAGGCGGGCCATTGTCCTAGTGAGAAACGGGAGGCGTTCGGGTGGGGCTAAATTAGTACAACAATACATTTTGTAAGTTTTTCAAAGTTATTCTGAAGGAATCTCAGAATCTCTCTTTGATTTCTCCCCTTTCTTCGTAAGAAGAGAAAGTATTTAATCGTACTCCGCAAAACGGCGAATTTTCGACAGAAAAACACATTGCGGAGCCCAGGTAACGAAAAAGTGGATAAATTTTGTTCATAGTAAATTACTTCCTCAAACGATCTGTGTAGTAAGAATCCATGTATTGTGGGTCCTTGATACGGAAAAATCGATTGACGGTAAAACGTCTCTCTGCCCGTCTGTTTGTGGTCAACGCTAGCGCCTAAACCGTTACGCCAACATTGATATTCCTCGAGCGATTTAAAGGATATGGAGGCTTCTTAAGTTTGAAATGGATATTTTGATTTGGGGATGTATTCTACATTAAGGTTCAGCAACATTACAAAATTTACGTCATAATGACAGTCAAATAGGTTTATTGATCATCTCCTTAAAATATGCCAGAAGATGGAGGGCTACCAATTTTCCTAAATGTAAAGAGTACATGACATGATAGAAATTCGAATTCAATATATTCTGTCTAAAAAAAAAGACGAGTTTTATTGCGAAGTATTGTATTGCATTATAAAAAATACAATGAGTAAGCTTTTTGCACTAATAGATCGTGTATTGAGTTGAGCCCAGGCAACCGCTGGTTAACGGAACAGTGCTAGGAAGGAAGGCGGGTGTAGGTGGCGGTGCGGGCTCCAAGGCCAACCGAGCCGGGCGCTGTCTTGCATAAGGCTCCGCGAACTACGGCCCATCACGACTTGCCCTAGCGGCGGCCTCTTGGGCATGCCGGCTCTTGCGATGCCAGCGCTGTGCGGCGCCGTGATTTGCAAGCTTGCAACGAAAGAGTTCCGTGGTGGCGACTAGACGAGGACAGGGGCGTAGTTACAGAAAGAAAAATAACGGGAACGGGAACTTACCCCGAGTGACATCAAATGAAAATATGTTTTCTAATTGAAATGCTTTATTTAAAAAAAAAATACCCATGTTTATCTATTATCGCTATGTAAACAACTTTTTTCGTTTTTTTCTTGACAACATAAACGGTTTTATTCTATAGTGAAATAAAAAAAATACTTCTAAGAACTTTCTTCCAGTGACAATTTGCGTGCATCACAATAGGTGAATAGCGAATAAGTTTACTTCTTCTTGAAAACAATGTTATGTAAAAAAAAAAGTTTTCTTTAAGCTTTCCTGTGATATAAGGTATTATAGAGAATAAAGTTTTCCGTTTAATTATACAATTCATAAATACAATTGACTTCAAATTCATCCATTTACAGGGTTGCCAGATGGCTTGGAGAGACATCTTCCTCTATAAATAACAATCTACAAAATTGACACGCTAAAATCAGCGATTAAACATACTCGTATTTAAGGAGAAAATGTTTTTTACTTCTTTAGGCTTTAGGGCCTCTTTCAATATCCCCCCCTCTGCGCACGCCCAAGGGGTGGGAGACCCTTCAGAACCAATAATTCAGGGTTTTCAGGAAAAGGATCTCGTAAGTTTTTCTTGTAACTTAAGGGCGAATGAAGCGGATTGAGGAAATTGCTTCAGCTCATTCATGACTGTTCGGTCCAGGATGAAAACTTGGTGAATGCAGATACTTAAGAAAATAGAGACATTTTAATCCTCATTCTTCAATAATATTTTAGCCTCTATACTGGATATTTTCTTACGCTAGAAAATCGCCATTTGCGAGTGACTTCTAGATAAATGAACTAGCCAAGACAAACGATCCGCGACTGGATTCGCGGGAAGAATGGTTTTTTGTGCATGTAAATGATGTAGAGGTGTCTTCTTAATGGAAGGAGAGTTATTTCAGTTGCTGTCATTGATTTATAACTCTCACACTATTCACTTAGTATAGTGAAAGTTATGTAATGTTGCTTCGAAAAACTGCTATTTTTCGGCACAAAAAGTCGTATTGTAGGTGCCTGTTTCCGGAAAAGTGAATAATTCTTATTTCTATAAGTAGTAAAATACTTTGACATTTGTGTAGTCAGAATCCACGTTTTGTGGGTTCGTGGTACCGAAAAATTGGTTTACTGCAAAACTTCTATCCGTATGTTTGTTAACAACCCTAGTGGCTGAATCGTAAGTAGGATTTTCACCAATATTTATAATTCTCAATCGATATAGCTGATGTCGCGGCTCATTGAATTTGAAATGAGTGTTTCATATTGTTGAGGATACTTTTAATGAAACTTCGAGGACATTTTCAATTTGTTTTTCATACATTGCTCGATAAGCTTATTTCGATTTTTATTCAATCCTTTAACTTTTTGAAAATTGCAAAAGTTTAATTTTTTCCGGCACCTTCCTACACAACTACAATATTGAAGATACAGATCTTTCTATACGGAATCTTTTCTTCAAAATTAGATCTTTAAACAAATAATACGCATAAATAATTATAATTTAGTTGTACGTAACCATTACAAATAATGCGAGAAATTCCGTGATGTTGTGTTTCCATTAGATTTACGACAATATAGTTTTCGGCAATGCACGAATCAACCCCATTACGATTTCCTCTTTATTTGCTGTTAAACAGTTAACGGAAAGCTTCATTATTTACTAGAAGGAATTATTTACTGAAATGTTTAATATTATCAATTTTCTTTAGTAATTTTAGTTAAGATTTGTGTGGAGTTTTAATCTTCTGTAATTCTTCTGTGGTCACTCGACTGTCGTTGTAAAGGAAAATTTTAAAAAATATTGAATTTTGCCTCCTGGCATGTCGGAGAGACCTTTACAGAACTAGCATTAGAGAAGTCCGGGGGCTGGTTGTATAAAAGTTTCCGTATGGGTTCCATAGCTGTAGGTTCAATAAAATTTATAGGTTCCACAGGCCGTGCACTGTCGAATAAAGCAAATTTAGGGTATCTATAACTATAGATTCTAGAAGAACTTCGAGATGCAACCAATAGATAGCGAAACAGTCGATATTTGAACACTGCTTATTCATAACAGCGATTTGCACGTTCTTACCATGTGTTGCGTTTAATTATGGTATTTTTGGTTGTGTTTCTTAATGCGTTCTCAGTAGCAATTCCGTTTTATTTCATTATTTTCATTTTAGTTAATTTCTTCTTTAATTCTTTGTATTAGCCATTGCTTATTCGTATTTAAATAATTAATTTACCTTGCATTCTTAAATTTAAATATTAATATTTGCTGATACAATTAATAGTAAATTATAATTAATAATGAACTACTCTTCAAATCCCTTTGAAATATATAATAATAATTAATTTGATATATAAACAATTCAGTAGAACGTATTAATAGCAGTAGAACCCAGAAGTTAAGGCATTTAATTTGCCAATTATAGGCACGCAATAATGCACTAAAATATGTCATGAGTTTAAAAAAATAAATAGAGGGTAATCCTTTAAATTATTCAAATTCTATTTGTATACAGGTATTAATACTAGCACTTACAAGAAAACGTTTATATTATTGGTTCATCAATAAATTTTGTAATCTTCATTGGTTATCTTCCCTATACCCCTCCTGCCCGAAAGGGCTCTCGCTGTAGTTGGCGAGCGTCTGAAATAGTGTAAATAGTGTTGTGGGTATGAATGAATGAATGGGATTGTAAATATAGCCTAAGAATGAATGCGAGTGAAAATGACCAAAAAGAGAATGAAGAAACAAAAACAATACAAAGTAACTAATCTCAACATCAATCATGTACAAACAAAACAAACAATTCCAAAGCGAAATTGTAATAGAGTTTTAAGTTAGTATAATTGAGTTTAGTTTTATTCGTATTTATTAATAGGTAATTATTACAGAACAAATTAAGCTTTTACTTGATCCTGATGTGGCTAGGCCGAGGCCTAGAGGCCATTACATATAACCTACATCCTTCGCGGTTCTAACGTTTAGTTTAATTTAGATACCCCGCCCTTGCAATCTGCAAAAGTGCCTTCACCGGCTGCAAGGGAATATGTATCCCACAACCGTAAATCAATTCCCGCCTCTCTCAGGGTAACTGGAGAGGGAAAGGAGAGAGATGAGGAATGGAGAGGGGGAGAGAGAGATGGAGAGGGAAAGGAGGGGAGAGAGAGAGGGAGGGGAGAAAAGAGGGGAGGGAGAAGGGAGAGAGATGAAGTGGAGGGAGAGAGAGAGTGATTGAGAGGGAGAGAGAGGGAAGGGGGAGAGGCGATGAGAGAAGGGAGGCGGGAGAGGGAGAGAGAGTGGGAGAGAATAGAGAGAATAAAGGCGGGCGTCCCGCTTCGCTCGCTCGGCTGGCCGCAGGTGGCCTTCTCGCGGCCGCCAGCGCGGCTGCGTGAGTATGCGCCAGCGGGAGGTGAAAGTGCGTATTATGCCGTTGGGGAGATTCTCCGATCACTTCAACGAAGCGGACCGCCGCAGGTCGGCCACGCCTCTTTCCAGTGCCCTGTCGGCGCGCGCGCCCGGCTCGACAATCCAAACCGGCCATCTCAGCAGTGAGCGGAATCAAGATACAAGAATGTCTTGTGGGATGCGGTGTGGCAAGTTTATGTTCGGGCACTCCCATACTCAAAGTTAGATGATTTTTTTAAAATCGCGAAGTTCGCAAATTCGAAAATTGCAATATTTGAATTTAAAAATGTACCTATGTTAATGACGAATATACCCTTCTCACCGTAATGTCATGGATCGGATTAATAAAAAACTAATAACTGTTTTGAAAAATTAAGTAAAATTACAAAAAGTGTAAAATTAAGGGATGCCCTGTCGATCTGTCGACCAAGCTCAAGAAGTAGTGCTGCGTTCTAGCCTGCGCATTCACCGGCCCTTTAGATATAGTTAACTGAATTAGTTTTGCGTTTTTGTTAACCTGAAATATTAAGGTCTTCGGCTAAAAACCTATTTCCGATTTTCGATATCAATTTGCCGGATCTAGACTTCCTAATTGGTTTGTATTTGTGAAAGAAAATTGTTTTCTCAGCACATAAGATTATCACTGCACCCCTCGCCGAAATGGTTTTATCCGTGTTTATGTATTTTTCACTTTTTCCCTGAACCTGATGTAAATTCTATACATTATACTACTTTTTTACTTCATGTTGTTCTGTAACAATCTATCTTTCACCTATACTTGTTGCTGGTTATCTTGTTTAATTTGTAAATGTTACCCTTAAAATGTTTGATTCTCCAATTTTTAAGTCAAACAATGCTAAATATATCAATACATATTAAAAACGTTTTATTCAAATTTTTTTACTATGCTTCGTCACGTAAAAACGATGCTCGTAAGTAAACCACGCTCGTCACGTGTAATCCCTGGGACATTCTGAAAGACAGAGCGCGCAAACATTTTGTTTGGAGTTGTTCATTGATTATTTTGTATTTCCGGGCGCATCACGAAACTTCAGTACACGTCTTTACCAAAGGAGTGGTCCCTGTCCCGTTTGTTAGGGACTGCTCCAGAATTCGCCTGGTGTTGATCCGAGAAAACCAACGCTACGAGCATCCGCCGCTAGAATTCTTCTCTTTACAGCGGCTGAATTCGAACCAGCTAACTAGCTAGAGTCGGAAATCCTAGTACTGTCGGGCTCGGACCGTAGGACCTCCAGGTCAGAGGCACTGCCAGTGACATCTATTTGATGCTGCGAGCCACTACAACCGGTTTTGACTCTGGTCTCGCTGTACGAATGACAATGTGACTGGCCGTTGCCATCACCTACCATTGCCTTCAAACACTTCTTTTTGTGAATGAGTGAGAGATAATTGAAGTCTCCAACGACCTCACCTACTTTGGTCATTGGGTCTTTTGAGTGTCAAGCACGTTATAAGCGGGAGGTGAAACGAAGATCCAGCGCCGATTTACACCAAAGATTTGGCGCGATTTTCCTCCCCCAGGTATCTCCCCTGAACAATTCCCCCAACTGGGACAAGCGGTAAGCTCTCGACTGTTTTTCGACATTCTGTGTAGTACTGTAGCACATGAAGGTGGGTGTGAGGGGAAAGTAGGAAGAAGTTGAAGAAGGAAGATCCGCGGCGCTTTGTGGCCTGTCTGAGTACAGCTCCGGGATTCGCTGGTATTGATCGGAGAAACCACGGAAAACTTCCGATCAGAGCAAGCGGCCGCTTCTTTCCATACAGTGGTTGAATTCATTACTGCCTTTCGCAAACATGCATCAGTTGTGAACCCGTCACAGATTTTTTTTAAAAAAAAAGAGACTGTCGCTTCCATTCCCACCCAGAATTCAACTTCCCATTCTCTAGACCCGCATCGTCTGTCGCGCGTCGCGTACAAGTAGGCGCATAGACCGCTAGGCGATAGGCAATTGGCGACGGCTGGCATGAGAACGGCTGCTCGTTCAAGCAAATGCCGCCGTGAGGACTGTAACTGCTCCGGGTCGCCAGGAGGAAGCGGCACAGCTGAGCCTTGAACACTGAAGTTGTTGATTTATCGTCGTAAAGTGGTATACGACCATGGCGGGCGCTAGGCGCGACGCGGCGGCAGAGAGGGAGGCAGCCTGCGGTCCCAGCCTGCTGCCTCCGCCCTCGGCAACGACGTTCACGTGCGTGGACTAGACCGGCTGTGCCGGATCGCCGGCTCTCTGTAGTATTACTTGGCTGCGGGTGACCGCCGGCGTCCATCGGCGAAGGTTCCGACATATTCGGTCACCATATTCTGCGACCTTTCCTCAGGCGTAATATAGGCTCGCAGACTGGTCGCAGTCGCGAACGTCGGCACCTTCCGCCAATGGACGCGGGCGCACCCCGAACAGCCACGTAAATACTGACTCCGGCCTGCGGTAAGCCTACCTCTCGACCGGCTCTGCTGTTATTGCTCATCCGGGCGGGCAACGATTTTGGGTCCACGTACCATACGTCGCATAACCAGGTGCCTTTCCGGTAAGCCGTTGAATATACAGTAGGGGGTCAACGGTGACATACCTGCTAGAATAAAATGCAAAGTCAGAAAGAAATGATATATGTTAAATAGCTATAGGAATGATTGTTTGAAATCTGTCAATCGTACACTATTGCTATTAGCCGTACGATAGTAGGAGTGTCAACATACCAATAGATCTGTCTTCACATAATTTGTCTTAGGTAGGAAGATATAATTAGTTGTGAACTAAATAATCAAATGAGGAGTCAACAGAACAGTAATGATAGATCTGAGGAGATAATGTTTGGCCTCGTTATCCGAATAGAAACTTATACAAGACTTGTAAGATAAAAGTACGAGTACATCTTAGATTTGTGATAACGCCCATTTTCTTCTCTAAATAGAGAATTGAGACGGTTGAGGAAAGCTCCGTCGTATAAAATAAGTATTAATTAACCCCCACACTAGAAGAAGAAGGAAAGACTTTTAACTGATTTTCTTACGTTTGGGGTCGCTGATTAGAATTGTTGATGAAGTGAATGAATTCTTGAAAATTATATTCCTTGCTTAATCACCTAAGTAACCTCCCCTACTGAAATCCTGCTTCTCGCTGTTAATATATTTTCTGGGGAGTAAATAGACAGGTGGGCTCTCTAAGAAAAATCCAGTGCTGCATAAGAAAAAGATGAAGATTTAATCTACTTAAAATATGAAGGGAGTATTGTATATTAGCATAATGAACACGATTAAAGAGTAAACCAGGTACAGAATCTGATGGTTAATGAACGCGTTCAGTGCGTCGAAATATGACGACATTGTTTATATATATTCATCTGAAAGAAACTGTTCTGTCATCGTTTGACTCTTATATACAGATCAATATTACTTGTATTGGCAAACATGGTCGCCATGTTTTATCATTAAAAATTGATACTCCTTACTTGGAATTCTTGCAATTGTTTCATTATTAAATAAAAAATACTACGTGAAATATCCTGCTGCTTGAGCTATTGTTACAACAGGTGTATACTTCTAAAGAGAGTGATGATTTCCTGTCGGTGCAATTTTATACAAATGGAGATCCACTAGTTACTGCGACTTTCGGAATATAATCAACTCTCTGCTCAATTTAATCTTGAGCAAATGTGCTGTACAATGCGGGTATGAAGTAATATGTTCTCAATTGACTAATATGCCATCCGGCGAGCCTACTGAATGATTGCAGAAATTGAGTTGCCCTTTTTTTACTTGTGACGCTATTATAGAGCTTTTCTTTCTCCTATTTCGTTCATACTTATCTTCTTTTTAACTTTTATACAGTGTCAGAGAGGCACTCTTTATTCCGTTTAGAACTCATCTGCTTTATGTCAGCATTGCAATAACCTGCTACACCCACTGCATTTTTATAAAATTTTTTTGGGCCAATTATTTTTTGGGTTAGTCGATTACACCGGAGCACGAATTAATTGTCTTTGGCATTCTCCTGAAAACTCGTTTTTTCGAGGATAATGGCAAATTTGTTTCTATAAATGGCATTTCCCCTTGGAAGCGTCGTCAAATGCCATTTCGAATATTTTTTTTCTTTTTCTATTCTGACTTGTCGCAGTTGATGTTCTACAATGAGCCTCTTTTAATCGTTCAAGAAATTAAATGCGTTAATAGAACACCTTTATGTCTCGGTCGGCCTGAT